>QXTE01000059.1:725099-828301 GCA_003942145.1 Platysternon megacephalum
CCCCCCCCCCCCCCCCCCCCCACACACACTTTATCCTCAATACCTATCCCATGCACTTCCACCCCGCCCCTGTCGTATGTTTCTTGGTTTTTCTTTGACTATCTGGTCCTGCTACCCAGATGCAGTTCTGCCACAGAGCCACTTGTCACTGGATTTCCCACCTAATGCTAGACAGATACTCTTTACATTGGAAGTAAACAGACTACCTTTCTCCCCTCCAGCAGACCTTCACGGTGTGGTTCTGTCAGTTATGGGGCACCCTTCTGATAAAGCTGATGGATGAGAGATTCAAAAGGGAAAGCGCTTCTGACACTGTGTGACTCCTGTTCTTGGAGGGTATGAAATGACAAAGCACAAGAGACCTGATGAATATACCGTCATACTCCATTTTGATACAAAATGTAAAGGGGTTCTTGAGCCTGTGTTTTTGGCCCCTGGCCTTGGTGTAGTGGCTGCATCATCACACGATTCACACACCTCTGTAATCAGAAGTCCTTTTCCAATTGCTGAAAATGAAAAATAAGTTTTGTTTTACCTGCCAGTGGCTCACAGTCATCTTTTTTGAATGATCCAGGACACTTGAACTTAAAGCAAGGAGGACAGTTGGTCAAATAGTGGTAAAGATTTTGCAGAAAGCTTCAAGATTCCACTCTGCAGGTTTTGAAAGGAACAATATTTCATTTAAAAAAATGTTTTTCCTCCAACCCTGTTGTCACTGAAAAGGGGGAAAACAATTTTTAGAGGGTGTCAAAATAAGTTTGTTTATTTAAGAAACCAAAACCTGATAAACTCAATTTTTTATTTTTAAAAGGCCACTTTCCTCTCCTCCCCCTCCTCCCGCCCACCCGCCCCCGGCCAAATGAAAAATGTTGGTCAGTGCCATTTGGGGACTCTCCTCTCTGGTGGGACCAAGGTGGTTCTGCACCATGGAGTTTTGTATTCCTCAGTCAGGAGCTAGCAACAGTGAACTTGTCAGGAAGGCTAGCCAATGCTAAAATACTTTCCTAATGTCTTCTGTGCTGTCTTGCAGCCAGGAATCTGCCTCCCAAAGCCTTGGCATGCACTGCCTTCCTCATGGATGGCAGAACATACACAATGACCTGCTGTGCAGAAGAGGTAGATGCAGCTTAACTATTGAACTGAAGGAACAAACTAGCAATAAACACTTCCTCTCACCCCCTTTCGGACAAAAGATACTGGTCTAGATGCACTATTGGGCTTTCTCATATAGTCTAATTCCTGTGAAATGCCAAACATTTATTTAAAAATCCATACCAACTACCTTTTTTCTTAAAATGCTACTTTACAATTATTTGCAGTGTTGAAGCTGTGTGGGTCCCAGGATATGAGAGAGACAAGGTAGGTAAGATAATATTTTATTGGACCAACTGCTGTTGGGGTGGGAGGTCCAAGCTTTTAAGCTACACGGAGAAATTTCTTCAAGTCTGGGGAAGGAAGCAGACACTTTGTTCCCCAGACATGAAGAGCTCTGTGTAGCTCAAAAGCTTGTGCCTTCAACCAACAGCCGTTGGTCCAATAAACAACGTTACCTTACCCACCATCTCTCTCTCATGTTACAATTAACTCTCTTACTCCATTAAGGGATATTATACCTTCTTCAAGGTCGTTATCTGCTTATTGTAAGTGGTGTAAAGATTTTTAAACTTTGTGTACAAACCTTTTTTTTAAATTTTTTTTTGNCCACGTCGACTCCGGTAACCCCTGCAGGAGTACCGGAGTTCGAAGTAGCGCGTTCGGGGATCGACTTATCGCGTCCAGACAAGACGCGATAAGTCGATCCCCGATAGTTCGATGGCTACCCGCCGATTTCGGCGGGTAGTGTAGACGGGGCCTTACTCCATTAAGGGATATTATACCTTCTTCAAGGTAGTTATCTGCTTATTGTAAGTGGTGTAAAGATTTTTAAACTTTGTGTACACATTTTTTTTTTTTATTTTTTATTTTTTTTTGTAGAGGACAGTACTGATCATATATCTCCCTATGTGAGGAAAGCATGATAGGCCTCTAAAGGCCTGGGTAAATTATCCTCTAAATACCATANGACTGTTCCATATCCCAATCTCTGCTTAGCAGGACTGGGAATCTGAGCACAACAAGCATCATAGCAGAGAGAATCCTCCAGATTGAATGAGACATGGGCCACAGCAGACAGGCTCAATAAATATGGAGGTCAGGCAGACAAGTATCAGTACTGGAACCAGCACCAGGCTTTAAAATCATCATTTACAGCAGAGGTGGGCAAACTTTTTGGGCCGAGGGCCACATCTGGGTGGGGAAATTGTATGCAGGGCTGGGGCAGGGGCTTAGGGTGTGGGAGGGGGTGCGGTGTGCAGGAAGGGGCTCAGGGCATGGGGCAGAGGAGGAGTGCAGGGTGTATGAGGGGGCTCAGTGCAAGGGGTTGGGGCAGAGGAGGGGTGTGGGGTGCAGCAGGGGGCTCAGGGCAGGGAGTTGGGGTTCACAGGGGTCTGCGGTGTACGAGGGGGCTCAGGGTAGGGAGTTGGGGTGCAGGAGGGGTGCAAGGTGCAGGCAGGGGGCTCAGGGCAGGGAGTTGGGGTGGGGGAGGGGGGGGGGGGGCGGGGGTTGGGGGGGGAGGGGGGGGGAAGGGGGGGGAGGGGGGGGGGTGGGGGGTGGTGGGGGGGGGGTGGGGAAGGGGGGGGGGGGGAGGGGGCGGGGGGGGGGGGGGCGGGGGTTGGGGGGGGAGGGGGGGGGGCTGGGGCAGGGGGTTGGGGGGGGGGGGGGGGTGTGGGGTGCAGCGGGGGGCTCGGGGCAGGGAGTTGGGGTGCACAGTGGTGCGGGGGGGACGGGGGGGGTCAGGGGGGGGGGGGGGGGAGGGTGCGGGCGGGGGGCTCGGGGGGGGGGGTGGGGGTTGCGGGGGGGGCGGGGGGGGTGGGGGGTGTAGGAGGGGGCTCAGGGTAGGGGGGTGGGGGGGAGGGGGCGGGGGGGGGGGGGAGGGGGCGCGGGGCGGGGGGTGGGGGGCGAGGGGGGGGGGGGGGGGCGGCGGGGGGGGGGGGCGGGGGTTGGGGGGGGAGGGGGGGGGAAGGGGGGGGAGGGGGGGGGGTGGGGGGGGGTGGGGGGGGGCTGGGGGGGGGGTGTGGGGGGGGGCTCGGTGAAGGGGGTGGGGGAAGGGGGGGGGGGAGGGGGGGGGTCGGGGGGGGGGGGTGGGGGCGGGGGGGGGGGGTGCCGGGGGGTCTGCGGTGTTTGTGGGGGGGGAGGGGGGGGAGGGGGGGGGGGGTGTGCGGGGGGGCTGAGGGCGGGGAGTTGGGGTGCACGGGGGTGCGAGGTGTATGAGGGGGCTCGGCAGGGAGGTGGGGTGCACAGGGGTGCGGGGTGTACGAGGGGGCTCAGGGCAGGGAGTTGGGGAGCAGGAGGGGTGCGAGGTGCAGGCAGGGGGCTCAGGGCAGGGGGTTGGGGTGCAGGAGGAGTGCGGGGTGCAGCAGGGGGCTCAGGGCAGGGAGTTGGGGTTCATAGGGGTGCGGGGTGTATGAGGGGGCTCAGGGCAGGGAGTTGGGGTGCAGGAGGGGTGCGAGGTACAGGCAGGGGGCTCAGGGCAGGGAGTTGGGCGGGGGGGTGTAGGCGGGGTTTGGGCTCCGGCCTGGCGCCACTTACCTAAAGCAGCTCCGGGGTGGAGCTCCTGCACGCCTGCCCTGTCCCCGGCCCCGCGCCACTCCAGGAAGCACTGCAGCCCCTGGGGGCAGAGGGCTCCGCGTGTGCTTCCCTTGTGCGGTTCCCCGTTCCTGGCCAATGGGAGCTGCGGGGGGCGGTGCCTGGAGGCAAGGGCAATGCACGGAGCCCTCTGCCCCCCCCGGGGGCCGCAGGGACGTGGTGCCGGCCGCTTCTGAGAGCAGAGCGGGGCCCGTGGCGCCACGGGGGGCAATCCCGCTGGCCGGATCCAAAGCCCTGAGGGGCCGGATCCGGCCTGTGGGCTGTAGTTTACCCACCCCTGATTTACAGTGTGTGCAAACAACTTCTCTGTAGTGCTTCGCAGGGCAGTAATCCAGCATAAAGGAGACCCCACGCAGCACATGTAACTAAACAACCTTCTAGCTACAATGCTGGAAACTTCTAAAGTACATTTGTTTTAAAAGAACACACCAATGTGCTTATGAAACAACTTGCTTACCAAGTATGAAGTGACCGCAGAGAGAGAGAGGAAACTGAAGCACTCTGGCTTAGCACTTAGCTTGTAGGCATCTAAATTCACATTGAGTTGTGACACATCCATGTGCGGTAAACATTCCTCTGTAAAAATCACACATTAGACCAGAAAGTTAATCAGCCCCCTCAAATATAAGCCTCGATCACTTGAGGTAAAGGAGATCTCATTTAGCTAACAGTAGTTACAGGCTAACATGGTTTGCCTGAGGAGCCCCACCTTGTCAGCAAGCATTGATTCTACTGAGAAAGGGGTTGATTCTCCTGAGAAGTGGGTTTTGCTGACTCCTTCATGCAGGTGACCCATTGAATCATATGGCTATAAGGGAGGTGAGAGCAGGAATATCCAGTGTGTGGGTTGAGCAGTCATGAGGGAGGAACCTTAGAAGCAGCCAACCTTGGGGAGAAGATGAGAGAGAAATTCATCTTAATTTCTCTGGTATTAAAGTTAAATCCCAGGAAGTGGATGAGTTTGACTCTGCAGTTTGAGGACTCTGGTCCAGATTTGAAATCAGTTGGAGTTAAGCACCTAAGTACCTCTCTGAGGACCTGGGCCTCTGTTTTAGAGCCAGTTTTGAAGGGAAAGTACTTGTAATATCTCAGACTCATAGACTTTAAGGTCAGAAGGGACCATTATGATCATCTAGTCCGACCTCCTGCACAACGCAGGCCACAGAATCTCACCCACCCACTCCCGTAACAAACCCCTAACCTATGCCCGAGTTATTGAAGTCCTCAAATTGTGGTTTAAAGACCTGAAGGTGCAGAGAATCCTCCAGCAAGTGACCCATGCCCCACGCTGCAGAGGAAGGCGAAAAACCTCCAGGGCCTCTGCCAATCTGCCCTGGAGGAAAATTCCTTCCCGACCCCAAATATGGCGATCAGTTAAACCCTGAGCATGTGGGCAAGACTCACCAGCCAGCACCCAGGAAAGAATTCTCTGTAGTAACTCAGATCCCACCCCATCTAACATTCCACTACTTATATCTGTAGTCTCAACCACTAGACAGCAGCATCACACAAAGTGTGTTATTGGGGAAATCCTGGCCGCATTGAAGTCAATAGCAAAGTTTCTATTGACTTCATTGGGGTCAGGACTTCATCCAATTGTGATTTCGTAAATGAATTAAGTAGGGGGAACCGGGGTGAGGATGCAGTCTAGTTAACTGAGGTGGGCCCAGACACTTCCAAACTTTGGCAGAAGCTGAGTTCTGACCCCTGGGGCTTTCAAGCCCACTTCTAATTACTAGACTGTTTAGGTGAGCTGTAGAGACGGACATCTCTCTCACAAGGCTCCAGAAGATTATATGCGTTTCTGACACACTTTGTGTTAGGAATATAGGTTAGAACTATGCTGAGAGGACGTACTACCCTGTTTTGGAATGGGATGAGGGCATTGCTGCCAAAGAGGTGGTAGTTGTCAGCGCATTTCTGGCTGGGCCAGAGCTAGACGATGCAGAGTCATACAAAAAAGTGAGGCGAAAACGAAGTCTTTAGCTACAATGGTGAGCAGTTTGGCAATAGCTCACCTACTCCTTGTTCAGTGGGAGAAGAGATTCAGTCAAATTCAATGGCAGTTCCACAGTTATTTATTTCTGCCATTTCATTATGTACCTCCAGTGAGTCCATCAGGGATCGTCAACGGAAGCAAAATAGAACACAGGACTTGGAATCAAGGCCCTTGACTTGTTCTTCAGCTGTACAACCCATATCACTGCTATACTTCAATTTCCTCCTCTGTAAAACAGGGATAATTGGATGAAGCATGCTTATATATAAACTAGTGCTATTACAAAAGCAATTTGAAGTTGCTTAGATATTTATTAACCTATTTACAGAGCTGGACTTGAACAAATACCCCTGGATCCAAACATCCCTGAATCTTTCTAATTGTGTGACTCTGACCCACTGCAGCATTTGATAGAACAGCAATTACCAAATTAATGAATAACTTCAAATTCTAATTAGCAAGCAATTTAGAAATACTTCAGATTCCTAAAGGATTGTTACTATTGCAAGAAATATTCTAGCCATCTACTGTTGCTTATAGAGGTGCTATTTCTGAAGTATAAAGAAGAGAGTTTCTATTTAACAGCATTAACAACTTAAAATTCGGCTTTACACAATTCTTTGTGTAAGAGGGCTTGCATTTTTGTGCTAATAGTTAAAACCACAGCCTTCCCCCACACAAACTTGAATGTTTTTCTCTTTTTTTTTTTCCTGTGTGCAGTAAACAAGACGTTGCGGTTTACCTTTCGTTTTTGTTTTTTTACCTGCATGAACCACAGGGTAGAGTGTTCTTGAACTTTATTATTAAAAAAACACCCAAAATCAACAAATCTATAGGAGGAGATTGGTATCTCAAATAGTTACCAGCCTTCTTGCTTTGTTACAGATCTGTTTTGATAGATGTTGATAGTGCAGTGACTGTGTAGTCATTACATGCGGAGCAACAAATTGCATGTGACTTTGCACGTTAGAACCTGTCTCAGTGCAAGGGATAGTGTTGGAGAAAATATCCTAGTTATCCCTGTTACTCTCTTCAAAAAGTTCTGTGGGAGCTTTCAAGTGCTGTTATGCTTTAAAAAGTAACTTTGTAAAAGTGGCATTATAAGGTTTCATGCTTTTAGCCCTCTAGCAACTCCACAAATCTGGCCAATTTACAAGCAAATAATTTTTCATAATGTCAAATGGGCCCTGGGACCTGGAAGTCAAGCTGGGCTCTTTCCATCACCACCAGTGTTAAGTTCTGCAAATGGGGCTTGAATAAAAATGTTATGTGACCTGAAAAATAATCCAGCTCGCTCCCTATTGTCCACATCCCTGAGGTATTAACAGGAGTAAAATGCAATAACTTACTTTTTACCTGAACATGCATGTGATAGAATATTTTTCAGAGAGCAGTACAGTAACTGTCCAATATGAAGTGAAAGCTATTGTGACGATCTTCCCTGTGGGTTTTTTGAGTAAACCCTCTTAAATGATGTTCAGTTACATCGCTGATGTACTAAAACACAAAAATATTAGTTACGTTGCTTAACAATAGTGGTGCCACCTCATCCAAAATTAAATTTCTCCATCTCTTTGAGTACAAATGTGCTTATTCTCTTCCATCTAAAAACCGCCAGCTCTCAACCCAACTTATCGTTCTATCTACTGCCCGACTTCTCCTCTTCCCTTTGCTTCTAAATTTGCTGAACAAAGCTGTACTTTAGAGTTTCTTCCCTTATTCTCCTTGACCTTTCCCCTTACTCCAAGTTATTGTGGGCCCAGTCCATACCTGTGTCAATCTAGCTACATCGTTCAGAGGTGTAGAAAAAGTCATATCTTTGAGAGACTTAGTTAAGTTGACATAAGCCCAAGTGTAGACAGTGCTAGGTCAATAGAAGAATTCTTCCTAGCTTCTGCCTTTGAGAGGTGGATTTACAACAGCCACAGAAAGAACCCCTTCTGTCACTATAAGAAGTGTCTACACTACAGTGGTGCACCTGCTGGAATGTTTCTAGTGTAGACATACCCTAAATATCAGATGGTTTGTTTGTGCTACAAAGGGCTTTGAATACAGTCTTGGCTTTCATTTCCTATCTCCTCTCATTTTGTATTCCCCTGGCCTTCCTTTTGTGTGTACTTACCCTCTCGTATCTCACATCTTTAGAAGGGATATTAACCCTACATTTCAGGGATGTAGCCAACCTTTAACTTTTGAAGGTATGGGGAAAATATTTCCCTCGGAGCTGGTTATCTGGTTATCCCCAGCTGCCTACTGCACAGTTTTTGCACCATTCTCCGAATGAGCTGGCATTGGCCATTGTAGAAGACAGAACAGTGGACTAAATGGACCATTGGTCTGATCTGTAGGACTGTTCCTACGACTGAGCTGAGATTATGAACTCTCCAGAGAAAGGGCCAGTTCTCCTGTGAGCTCTAAGGGTGTGTCTACACTGCCCCCCCAAAAAAAGACCTGCAGCTCACGTCAGTTGCCATGGGCTCATGGGTCTAAAAATAGCAGTGTGGATGTTCCGGCTTGGGCTGGAGCCTGGGCTCTGAAACCTGGTGAGGGGGGAGGGTCTCAGAGCCCGGAGTCCAGTCCAAATATCTACATTGCTACTTGTTGCCCTGCAGCCTGAGCCAATTGACCCGGGCTCTGAGACTTGGTGCCGTGGGTTTTTCTTTGCAGTGTAGACGTACCCAAAGTTACATACCGCACCCAGCTGGGTATAATCTAAATAAATAATTTTATTTTTAAATTACTTTTTTCTTTTTCCATGTGATTGGTTAGGGCTGAACATTTAATCCGTCAAGGCTGAGTTAGAGCAGAAAGGTGCTGTTGTATCTCATTGCCTTCCTCTCCCTCCCCTATCACATTACTGTTCCATATCTTTTCAGATTTTCATCTGCACCCACAAGGAAAACGGTTATTTTGATTGTTGTTTTCAAGGTGAATACAGTAAACCGAGTCCATCTCAAACTCCTGGTCAAACCACACATGTAACCCATTGACTCCACTACTTTTGAAGTACTGGAGATAATGTCCTTTTAATGACACACTGTGGAGGAAAAACATTCCTCCCCTCTTAGTGAGTGCCTTAGCATTTATTTTATTGTAGGCACCATTTGTACTAATGTAGCTTGCGCTAAAAATGTTGCTACTGCTGGAACATTATAAATAACTATCACTCCATACCTATAATAGTTTAATGGACATTTCTGTGGTATTGATAGGTAGTAGCGAGGGATGACTCAAGAACAAAGGTGCATGTTTTGACTTTTAAGGTTTTCTCACTAACTGAAGCACAGACTTGAATGCTCAAGATACTGGGTGTATGGTATGTTGNACCTCCTGTCCCCCCCCCCCCCCCCCCCCCCCCCCCCCCCCCCCCCCCCCATGCTCTGAGAAGGCCTCTTCCTTGAAAGCATTGTAAATATTGTTCCAGCTGTGTGGAAACCAACAGGGAAGCTACAGTAGCCACTGGAAAGCCAACCCTGATAGTGCAGACTTCTCAGATAAAATAATTGAGACCACTCCAATTCTAAGTGAACAAAGCAAGGTTCCCAACCACCATCTTCCTTTGCCTCTTTCTTGTTGCCAAGCTCACCCTAACCCTTGAACTCTTCCTTCACTTCAGCCTGGCTAGGGAAGGAAGCTGCTTTCTGCAATCTAGGGGTCTCCTGGTTGAATGACTTCTCTTAATGGAAGCCATCCCTAAATATTGGAGCTTGCCTAAAACGTGGTGCCTGTGAAACTGCCTGTGACTCTAGCCACAGTTACTTTACATTTTCGCCTTAGAAAGCTGACTTCCCAAGTATAATTCTGTGCTACCTACTTCAGCTACAAAGACTAGATTCTTCTGACACACACCTCATTTTTGAGGCATGCAAAACTTGGTAAGCTTTAGGACACGTGAAGACTGAGGACGTTGTGGGCAAGATTTTTCAAAAGACCCAACTCTGCTGTTTTTGCAAATGCAATTTGCAACCCCAGTCTATTTCTAAGTACAAATCAGGAAGTTAGAGAGAGGCAAGCACGCTGATTTAAACCCACAATTAATTTTTCCGGGGATAAAGCGTGACTAAAATTTTGTAGCTATAAAGTGCTCCTTCAAACAGGGAAGAGGGCCTTTGAAAAGCCTGCCCCACACGTTTTTTTCTTCTCCATTTGATATATTTATAACCTATGCTGTAGACCCCTCTTGAAACCAATATCTCCAGCACGTGCCCCTATCCTGGGTGGTGGTAGGCTGATAATCTGTCCTAATCGTTTTTTAGTGTGTTCAGCATTTGAGACAAGTGTTTCACAGAGTTAGGTTGGGTCAGGTACTTGCATAGCAGCAACAGGAGGGAAGATGAGTGACTCAGTTGAAGGCATCTCTCTCTTTTTATCATGCTTGGTACTGGGGATCAGTGTACTGAATGGAGATGGAGGTGTTGTCTCAATTGAGGCACAAAATCAAGGTCATGAACATTTATTTTTAAATGAAGATCATATGGTACTTTTTTTTTTATGAGCATGGTGTTTGCCCCAGTTTCCTGGGCAGATTCGAGCTTGGATAATTGCATTTTACCTACCTGAAACTCTTCTGTATTTCAGTTGGTTATGGTATTTCTTCACTTCCTGTCCTCCAACTGTGCTAACGTTCAGCATGTTGCTGTGTTCCAGCCCAGAAGTGGCTGAGTTTCAGCAGTGGTTTGATGGGAATTCTGTACATGTCTGAGATCAGTCATGATGAAAGGTGTGATATGTCAGAGGTGGCTATCAATCACAACTTGACATGCATAAATTGCCTCATTGAAAATTCACTCAGTTACTGTGGTGATGGGCAGGGGAGGGGCAACGCCAAGCCCTAAGATTGATACATTGTTATCAAGGTGGCTTGTTAAATATTTAGTAGGGCTCCCTAGTCTTTTTTTGTTGTTAAGCCAAGTATATCACCCATCTGTTATACTTTTTAGAATAATCATTCCCAGTGGCTTACCTGGAATCCTTTAGGTGAATGGATGCCACAATGAAGAATACACAAGAAATGCTTCACTGAGGATTTGCTGTTAGCTGGAAGTATTGTGTCTTGGTTTAAAAACTATTCTAATGGTCTCCTTTGGGCAAGGGTCTGTTTCACTGCTGTTTTTACCCACTTTAAATCCCCAGCCTGGATGAGGGTCTCAAAATGAAGTAGCTGTTTACCCTTTAGTGGAGATTTTTTTTTGTTACTATTTATTTAGGAAAATTGAAGAGGTTTACAAATCCATGCCATATAAATATGAAAAATAAAACATTACAACAGTGAGCTTTTTAAAGAAGTAATATAGTTATATGATCTATCTATTTAGGAGGTTGGTCATGTAAGGTGCTCTGACTCTCCGAGTAGGAGAACCTAGATGGAACAGAATAAGCAGTTTCCCTTAAGAGGAATGGCCATGAATAAAATCTGAGCGCACTTGCATGCCCCCCACACCGTTTGTACATGCGACTGGCAAGCTTTGGGCATACAGGTGGCAGGAAAGACATCTCTTATGCCTTATGCATGCACATCTTCCCTTCTTTCAGTCACAGAAGGCACATGAGAAGTAGACCTGCAATTTCTATATGAAGAACAGGCCGAGAGATGAGCCTATAATGAAGTCTGATACCAGCCACTAGATGACTATAATTTAATATTTAAAAAGTGGAGGAATTGTTTCATTGTTTGGATTGGATTGGATCCTATTGTTACACATATTCCATGCTTCCTCCCGGTCTCTTTTACCAATCCTCGCTCCCCACCTTCTTAGTGAAATGACTTCCCCTCTGCTTTGAGCATTGAAATCTTAAAATTACCCAATTTAGTGGGGATGGGAGCCAAAACTATCGTGCAAAAATTGAACACAAAGGGGTGTACAAACTGATTTATTAGCTGGCTGTGCCAAACTGCCTGGTTGTTTTATTCATTCATTCATTTTCAAGGCTGGAAGGGACCATGGTGATTTAATTGGACCTCCTGCTTAACACAGGTCACTGAATTTCAGGCCTAGCCTCACTTTTCCTGGCCTGCTCCCCCTGTTCTAGAATATATTACTCGTTTCCTATTTAATAGGCTGCTGGGTGGTACTTCGTGCTTTCCTAATGAGTAGCTAAGGTAAAATGGTGCCCCCTGCTGCGTATTCATGATGGTTTTCCTCAACACAGGAACATGGGTGTTAGTCATGCATTGACCATGTGTGTGTCCTGATTCAGCTTTGATAGAACAGCTAATTAATATTAGCACCACTCACTTGAAATTGACAAGATGCCAAGTGTAACAGATTGCAGGAACAGGTATTGCAGACAGGCCAAATGGCTTCCCATGGTGGCTTTCCTGCATGCAAGATATTTCCCTTCGGAATCCTGCTGCCCACATGTTAAAACCAAGACACTATTAGAAGGTTGTGTGTGACACTTATCATCTAGGTAAACTCTCCTCTATGCAAAGGCTTTTTTTTTTTTCCCAGGCAGTATTTTTCTATGAAAGAACAGGCAGATGTCAATGGGAATATAGTGATTTCAAATACACAAACATCTATCTTGTATGCCCTAAATCTCCCTCTTCTTAGTTGGGAATATTAAAGCTAAAACTGGTATGCAGTACAGTTTGTGAGGAGAGGTGTCTTTTTTTTTTTTTAAAAATCAGTCACTGATTTCAAGCTGAAAGGAGATGCAGCCACGTCTGTTTCATCTCTGAATTTTTGTGTGGGGGCAGCAGCTCAGTTTTCAAGCACCAGGCAAAGTGCACCCTCACCGTAATTTCTTGAAAAGATGGATAGTATTGAATTTTTTGCCGTCTTGTCCTGTGCCACTGACCTCCGCTTAGCTCTGAGCGAACACCAAGGGTGATAGTTGTTAGTTCCTTCCTTCATGCTTTCCACTTCATGTAAACTGTCCTTTCGTCTTTTAACAATTCTTTACATACCCTTGAAAATCTTTGTATACTAACAAAAACATGAGTGCGTGGTGTTTGGTAATAACACCGACCTATTTCTAAAGCTACCCGATCAGAGAGTGAGTGGGAGACATGGTTAACTGAGCTATTCTGCAATAGCACAACCCTCTTTCCTCCTCCAAGCAATATGATTTCCGCAAGCCTGGGCGGTTTCTGCAGCAGTATCATAGAAACGTAGGGCTGGAAGGAACCCCGAGATGTCATCTAAGTCTAGACTCCTGCGCTGAGGCAGGACCACAGTAAAACGACATCATCCCTGACAGGTGTCTGACCCACGTGTTCCTAAAAACCTCCAGTGATGGGGATTCTACAACCTGACTTGTAAGTCTATTCCAGAGCTTAAACCACCTATACAATTATAAAGTTTTTCCTAATATCTAACTTAAATCTCCCCTGCTGCAAATTAAGCCCCTTACTGCTTGTCCTACCTTCATTGGACATGAAGAACAATTGATCACCATCCTCTTCATAACAGCCCTTAACATATTTGGAGACTTATCAGGTCTCCCCTCTGTCTTCTTTTCTCCAGACTAAACATGCCCTGTTTTTAACCTTTCCCCACAGGTCAGGTTTTCCAAACCTTTGATCATTTTTGTTGCTTTCCTCTGCACATGCTCCAATTTGTCCATATGCATGGGAAGCCCAAGCCTTCCCATAGACACCATCTGCTCAGCCATGCAGTCATCTCCAGGATTCGTGTGTCCCTACCTGGACCCTTACCCTCAATCAGGAGGATGGATGATAACACAACTTGTGCCCCAGCTCCTTTACCCTTCCAGAGCACTGCAGCCATGCTGATCTGCTCAGGGTCAAGCAGCATGGGGTGGTGGTCAGAGGGACAGATGAACCTTAGCAATGTAGTGGAGACTGGAGGTGACTGACCCCAATGGCAAAGCATGCTGTACTCCGGTTCCAAAATGAATACTACTGATGCTATTGAACTAGAGCAAAGTAACTGCTGCATTAGTCACAAGAATAGTTACAGACAGGCCAGAACCAAACCCTGGATGCAAATACTTCTGAACATTGGGAAAGGGGATAAATCTGGATCCAAATTTAGCCACTTGCTTCTACCTCCATCTCCAAAGACTTCAGGGTGTATAAGATCCAGGTCTGAATTTGGCTGTTCAGGCTCTTCTCTATTATTTACTCTGGACAAGATTTGTTTTTTGGCCTTCTGGTTGTAGGTACGCTGGCCCAAGATGGGTGGGAAATAAGTACAGTCGGGTTCTAGTAACCAGATTTTAATTGGTTGAGTAGAAGGAGAATGTAGTGGCCATTTTAATTTCAGTCTTGATACTTTGTTTATGAAGGATTTAGTTACCATCTAAATATTTGGGATGTCACTCAATATTGTACTGTTACAGCAGTTACATTGCATCCTTTCACTCAAAAGTTAAACCCAAGTTTAACCAACTGGTAATACTGTTAATCTATGTATTATCTGAAAAATATAGATCCTGTAACACACTTGTGTATGTAACTGATGCACGGTAGTGGTGCTAGAGGAAAAGGATTTGGTGAGGCAATAGATTTCAGTTTCAATATTCTAAAATAAAATGTGGGGAGAAAAATGGCACAGAGGAGCGAAAGAGAGAAAATATTTACTGGCCAATGTCATCTTTAGCTCAGTTATTTATCCAAAAATAATTCGCCCTTTGTGCTTTCTAACAAGTAATGTTGGCATCAGGGTTTATAATAGTTTTTTCTGCTCTCCACCATAAGCTAAGAATAGAGGTTACACTTCTGTAGTATTGCAGTACTGAAATAGGTGACTATTTAATCTGTCCTATAACCAAATTTTGCTGGCTGACTTTTGAGTCCTCTTTCCTTTCCACTTCTAGCTAATGAAACCTCATCATTCTCTGGTATCTTTATCCTTGTCATTTCAGGAGCTGGACTGGTATCAAGGGGTTTATGTTCAGCCAGTCAGCATTTCAAACTCTTAGTGACACACTGCTGACAGTCATAAACGTACACCTCTATACACATCCTCATGTTGTTCAACCCAGTAACTGGTCAGTGCTGGATCCCCTGTTGCTCTATTGTTCATGTGCTTTTACTCTGATTATTGATGCAACTTTTCTATTCTATCTTCTGCCAATCATCTGATATGACCTCAGATGATGGTGACATTCCTGGCATAACTGCTTTTTTCACATTCTTAAAAAAAAAGATCTCACAGAAGCACTTAATTCATTTTCAACATTGCCTTATTTGTCATACTGGTCCAATGACTTACACTCCTGCTATGACTACAGCCCGGCTAATACGCCAAGGCAATATTTGCCAACAGTCACCCCTCCTCCTCCCCCTGACTGCTTTTATTCACTTCCCATTAACGTTTTATGAGCAAATTTTTGTTCATGGGAACAGAAAGTGTCAGAGTAGGGAGCCACAAATTTTTGCACCAGAAGGCTAAATAATGTGTGACAATCATCTAAACAGGGAGCAGAAACAATACCTTGTGAACTTAGCCAATCACACACCACTGTGAACTGCAGCTGTTCTAAGCAACAGTCACAACAGATGATTTGTGAGCCACTCATACATTAAATATATTTGCCAAAGCACTTGGTGCATTCACTAAATTAAATAACATATTTGTAAAGCTCAACACCCACAGACTTCTTAAGAACCGAAAGAGGGATTCATTGAATAAATTGTTCACCCATCTCTAGCTATTACATGCCTCTCATTACACCGAACTATCAATGAATTCTAGCTCACTTAGTAAAAGAGTAGAAAACCAGTGCTCTGTAGCAAGTTATAGCAATGTCTTCTGCTTTTTGCATAATGAAAATAAGCCTGTTCTGACGCAATACCCGCAGCATTTTCTATCTAAAAATATAAAATGAGAAAAGATTTAAAAGCAGTTGATTCATTTAGAGAGAATCTCCATAGCACTCATGCCATAGCTTAGCCATTGGGGCCAGGTTGAATTCCTCACCCTTCAGCAAGCATACCAACCCTGATTCACATTTTCTTTAGACGTATTGTGAAGGAAGATTAATGGACACGTTCACTGATCAATTCATGAAAGACTTGCAGGGAATTTACAACACTAGGAGCAATCCACAGCAATCTTCACGTTAGTGGGAGAATGCCCAGATATCGAAGCTGCCCTGATCCTAAATTTTCTGGGTTAGTTCAAGCTGGAGTTGATCATGTCCAATGTGGCACATTATATTACACTCAGGAATGCAGCCATGACATTTCATGCCATAGAAATGCCATAAACGATGTTCTAGTTTGGACTAAGTTCTGCAAACTGGTAAATTCAGCACTCGACCAACTTTACTCTTGGTGTCCGTACATCTGTTGGTCTCATGGGCAGTGTGCTAGGAAATTTAACTCAGTGACATAAAAAGATGAATTTGTCCACTGGTAGTTGAGAGCTGCCAGGCTTTGTAGTTAGATATTTGGGGAGGGGGTGGGGTGCAGAGGGGAAGTTGGTTGGTTTTTAAATGTAATGTGCTTCATTAGGTACAGTGTCCTTCACAGCAGCCTTCTGGAAATTCCTGTTCCTTGCCTTTTTGAGTTATTCAGAGCCTGTTACAAGAAAGGCCCTTCCAAGTTAATCATCTCTCACCCAACTGACCTAGACTCTTGAACTCTAGAAATATTTCTCACCTCTTCCCACTACTCTTTCCAGGTGAGGTCCAGCTTCTAGCATCACATCATATTCATCCCACAGAAGACTCTGTTTGGCATTGCTAGTGCTGCTCCCCCCCGCCCCCCTTTGAGTTGCACATATTTCACTGCTTTCCTTTGAAAACTAGGTCCCTTTCTGTAATATTTGATCAACAAGTGGCGAGGCACCGAGTGGTTTCCTTCTTGTGTGATTAAAAGCAAAGTTGGTAGGAAGGAGTAGGAGTGAGAGGGGGAGGATAAAAATGTATTAGTACAATTAGAAACAAAACCGAAGGCTGGTTAACAAAGCAGCTAGGGTGTGTATAAAACTGGTGATTAGGCAAGTGATAGGAACCTACTGCAATGAGCGTATTGCTTGCTGGAATCCACCTTTCAATGTAAGGGGCAGGAGTCTTCTCAAAACAAAAGTCCCCACAACCATGCAAGACTTGGTCTTTAAAGCATTATGATCTTCCATCCCTGATCTGCTGGGAGCCAGTCTTCAGTATATACCGATCCCAAGTCATTCTTTTGCCCTATTCCTCTTCATCTGAACTATGGCTTTAGTTCACTTCCAGCCTCCGCCCCCGCCTCACTTTACATCCCTTAATTGGTTTTTCATTAGCAAATCGAGGTTCTTCACTGATACCATGGTTAACTTCCATGGTTAATTTACTAAGTGCCTACAGCACCTGAATATCTTTGCATGGCATTTGTGTTCAGATGGTACATAAGTTTTTTGATAGAATTAAGTTATTTGCTTTGTAATAAATGAGAATTTAAATAACTACTCTTCAAGGGAAATTAAATTGGGCCTAAAAGCTGCCCCTTACAGTAGAAGCCTTAATGCCAGAATTTACTTTATTTGTGTCTTCGAACTAATCCTCCAGGCCTGGAATCCCCTCAGGTTGTGCAGGGATAGCTATTTTTGAGGGTCTGCTGGGATCTACTGTTGCTGGGGAAGGGTACATGCATTCACAAATGTGCTTTCTATTTTCTGGTAAAAGTAAGCTTTCAAAGAAGCTGGAAAGGCATTTAGTCAGCTCATTTTGTTAGGGTTTTTTGCACCAGAGCAATGCTGTTACCTTGCATTTACCCCAGCTTTTAGGATCTTTACATCTTAGTTATTTTCTCCCACCCCCCGCTTTACTATCCACCTTTTCAAGAGTTTCATGGCTGTGAGAACACGCACTGAGGCTCTGAGCCCCGGGGCCCTGTAATCAAATCTTTCAAATGTTTTCATGTTGGAAAGTCCCAATTCTGCTCTATCTAGTGGAGTGTAGCTCGGGCGTAACTCCACTGAAGTCAGTGCAGTTATGCCAGAGCAAGACTGGTGTGAGGAGACCGAGGCCCAAAGTATTGCTTCTATGACTTGTCAGTGCATCTTTAGATGTACCTAGCTTTTAAATTATTTCTTAGGCTTTTTTCTACACTTGTTATGCTGTCTTTAATTAGACACATGCAGGTTAAATGCTCGAAAGGGAAGAGAAGGGACATGGCACAGAACCAAATATAGTGAGCCAAAGGACCAAAATGCTTGGTACGCAACTAGATTTGCCCTTCATCTTCCATCCTGATTTTTAAAAGTCAGGAGAGGTTTCATAGAGTTTAAGGCCAGAAGAAACCATCAGCTCATCTAGTCTGACCTCTTGTATATCCCAGAGCATTAGATTTCACCCCGATAGATCAAAACATTTCAGTCCTCAGGAAACTAAACTGTGTCATAGGCAGCAAACAGAAGAGACCAGAGTGCCACCACTGCCAGAAGCCTTGCAATGGCAGAGAACTGAGTAAGTGAGATGATCCTAGCAGGCAAACAATGCCCTACAGCAGAAGGCAATCCCTCCCCAACCGTCCCCCAACTCCCTGCCAATCTGAATTTGGGGGCAATTCCTTCCTTACACCAGCTCTGGTGCTCAGTTAGACCCTGAGCATGTGAGTAAGACACTCCAGCCAGGTATCTACAGAGGATTCTCTACCACCTCAGAGAACTGGTCCACCTTTTTCAGTGTCTTATCTCCAGCTCTGGCCAAGCTCTGATGCTTCAGAGGAAGTCCCCCCTCCCCATTCCCATTTAGCCAGTTTGTTGTGTATCTGTGGGTAGGGGAGGGATGCTTCCTGATGTTTTCAGGTGACCAGATGAAGCCCTGAAACATGACATTTGATTTTAGTTATGTTAATGCAGAGCTGCAAATCTTCTGAGCATTCTGAGGTGAATTATTAAGTATACTTTCTCTCCTGTAAGTAAAGCTGTATACATGTCTCTGGTAGAAGTAGAATAGGGTGACCAGATGTCCCAATTTTATAGGGACAGTCCCAATATTTGGGGCTTTTTCTTATATAGGCCCCGTCCTGATTTTTCACACTTGCTGTCTGGTCACCCTAAAGCAGAATGATGGAAATGAATGCATGTGGTACACTGCCTCATCTTTGCATATTACAGGCAAGGGACATATAACTTTTCTAAGTGAGTGACACCTTCTTTTAGAGAGTGATTTACTTGGGAACAGGAATAAGATTTTTCTATCAATACTAGGGAGTATTAGCTACAACTATCTTGTTGTCCCAGACCTTTCCAGCAGATGTCGCTATTGTGACAGTGTTTCCAAACAGTAGCTAAAGATAGTAAATGTAAAAATGAACAAGCATCACAAGCTCTCCTATACAGCCAGAATCTGCTGAAACAGCAGGAGGAAATCTTAACTGCAACTCTACTGTGTAAAGTTTAGCTGTTTGGTAGGGATTAACTAAGACTACGGTATTTTTGTTACATCATTCTTTGCAACAGAAATGAGTTAGGTAACCACTGTCAGAAATTAATAACCAGTGCCTCCTTCAAGGCCAATCCTAGAATGGCTAGTTCTACAGTCTCCCTCTGTTGTTCTTGCACTTAATGCCTAAAATAGAATGGGGGAAAAGCTAAATTATAAAAATCAGTTAACTGAAAGGTGGATATGAAGCTCTTAGCAGCTCTGTATGTGAGTGTACACAGGAAATTATCTCCTAAGGTATGTCCCATTTTTCTCACTACACCATCAATAAGGTCACATTTGTTTGACTAAAACCGCTATGAATTTGTATTTTAAACTGAAATATTTTAGAAATTGCCCTTTCTTAGCCATCACACCTTTGTAATGGCTTCATATGGGCGCACACTAGGAGCATGTAAAAGTTTCCCATCTTTTCTTAACAGATGAAAATTCATGCAATACAAAGTTAAAAGGGGTTGTGGTGTCAACCCAGTTTCCACCCTTTGTCAGTGGTTTATGAATCAGACAGCAGCGTTCAATGCTAAATTTAATCAGTGAAGTCACCGTCAGGTACCTGTTGGAGTCTCAAGTACTTTTCAGTTTAACCATAGCAAGAAATTCTTCTCATCACTGCTTTCTGCTACGCTCTGCTAGAGAGCCTGAGTGTTAATTCATGTAATCCAGCACTTCATCACATTTTAATATTCTTGTACTAGGAGCTTTCCAAACATGGTCCATTCCCTGAAGAGCTAAATATAAAGATGAGAGCTTGAGCAAAGAGCTACAACATACAAAATAATCAGGATAAGGACTGGAGAACAAGTATGTGCCTTAAAAAGTATTATACAGTGAGAGGAAGACACGAGAGATACGCAAGGGAGAAATGGGCTTTGAAGCAGAAGGCAGGGGCAGAGAGGCTGGCAATGGAGGGATTGTGAGGGAGTGGGTGAGTAGCCAGTAAGGTGAGAGGAATGAATGTCCACATTAAAAATGATTAAAGCAGAGTCAGTGGGAAGGGTCCCCTGCTCAGTTCAGTGGAGCGGGAGGCAGGGAGAGAAGGAAGTGTCCAATTCGTGCCCCACAGGCATGCTGTTTTTCTCCCTCCGCGGAGGAGCCCAGGCCTGGTGCTCTTGGGAGGGTGCCGCATCATAAGTGTGCCACTGCCGTTGTCCTGGTATAGAAGGGCCTCCCTTTTGCTATCATTGCTCCAGATCCTGGGTCATAGAAAGAACCCAAACCACTCCCTTCTGGTAAAGGGACGTTCCTCAGCCGGGTTGCCACCTCTGTCTAGTTATCTGGAAGGACAAAATGCTCCTTTCACAGCATTGCCATTTTCATGATGCTTGGAATAAAATGTGGGTCTAACTACCCCCCAGGACATGGCACAGATGTGACCCTAGGTGTAGGTGTTCGCTGGAGGCCGCAGGGTTAGTTACCATTTTCATCATTTAGTTTTCCCCTGGCTGGAATACGTATTCTCTAACCCCTTAATGAACCAGTCTTCAGCTGTCTTAGATCTTAGCTGTATGCAATGGTGCTGGTGCTGTGGTGCCCCAGGATATTAGAGACAAGGTGGGGTGAGGTCATATCTTTTATGGGACCAATTTCTGTGGGTGAGAGAGAGGTTTCCACAGAGCTCTTCTTTTGGTCACCTGAAGAACTGTGTGTAAGTTTGAAAGCTTGATCCAATAAAAGATATTACCTCACCCACCTTGTGTCTCTCATATCCCCTCAGTCTCTACTTCTTTTCTCGAAGTAGCTACAAAGCATTGATCTATATTGCTAATGTTACTGTACACTAATCACATACCTGCTAATTATAGTGGGGAAAATGTGGAGTAGTGTTCAAACATCAAGCACTATATATTTAGTAAATCTCATATATAATTACTTAGCATTACATCACTGGCACAGTGGCCAGCCTTTCTGGTCTATAAATAGGGACTATCAGTAAAGAAACAGGCCACACTCTGAATAGGTGACATTAAATTGATCAATGCTCTCAGTGCCATGTGATTGAGATCCTTGCCTGCCCCACCCAGACAGGTACACCATTGCCAAAGATTATAGATCTAGCCTAAATTTGGAGTTTAACTGAGATAGTATGTGTACTTATATTAAACCCATATCTCCTAGGCAGCTAGAAAACAATGAGCTACAGAAAGATTAATTGGTTATGAACTCTAAGTTGCTTGGAAGAGAACAATCTTTTCACAATCAGTAGCCTTACTGAGATTCTGATTTCTTGGAAGGTGAAGGACGAGTTGACTAGTTCTTGGATTGATGCACAAAATCACTGCATTAGGACTGTATCTGAACCCTGTGCACAGTAGGGCAAGGGTCTTCCCTCTACAATGGGGAAAGGAATCACTTCACAAGCACCAGTTCCCAGGACTACAACAGGGGTAGGGGTGATTGGATCTGTAGTAACAGAGCTCCAGAAGCCTGAATCCACAGTGCAAGCAGTGCAGTGGGCTTCCAAGCTTTCGTAATCACAGATTGGTTGATTACTCACTTTTTGCGAGTGAAGTAAATTTCACTCACTAACTTGAATTCCATAAAAATTGTATTCTAAATTTCTGAAAGTATTAATGTGCAGGTTGGGACATCTTGTAGAAACACCCCTTGCCATTACTACTTTTAGTTTTTATACTGCATTTGTCATCACAGTAACAAGCACCTCTGCGGTATAATGAAACTGGGTATACAACAGGTGCTAGTGCAGTGTCCGTCACTTAGATACAGACTTCCACAAGGTCTATGAATATTTTAACTGTGGTTCTCAAAATGTCATCTTTGGAACATTTCTATGCTGTCCATGGAACTGCTTCTCTCCCCTTGTTGAAGCAACTGTTAGTGTTTACACAATGATGGCTGATTTTAGCCTAGTCCTGGGCTCTTCAGGTTTTCAGATGCTCTCTACNCTTCATATGGGCGCACACTAGGAGCATGTAAAAATTTCCCATCTTTTCTTAACAGATGAAAATTCATGCAATACAAAGTTAAAAGGGGTTGTGGTGTCAACCCAGTTTCCACCCTTTGTCAGTGGTTTATGAATCAGACAGCAGCGTTCAATGCTAAATTTAATCAGTGAAGTCACCGTCAGGTACCTGTTGGAGTCTCAAGTACTTTTCAGTTTAACCATAGCAAGAAATTCTTCTCATCACTGCTTTCTGCTACGCTCTGCTAGAGAGCCTGAGTGTTAATTCATGTAATCCAGCACTTCATCACATTTTAATATTCTTGTACTAGGAGCTTTCCAAACATGGTCCATTCCCTGAAGAGCTAAATATAAAGATGAGAGCTTGAGCAAAGAGCTACAACATACAAAATAATCAGGATAAGGACTGGAGAACAAGTATGTGCCTTAAAAAGTATTATACAGTGAGAGGAAGACACGAGAGATACGCAAGGGAGAAATGGGCTTTGAAGCAGAAGGCAGGGGCAGAGAGGCTGGCAATGGAGGGATTGTGAGGGAGTGGGTGAGTAGCCAGTAAGGTGAGAGGAATGAATGTCCACATTAAAAATGATTAAAGCAGAGTCAGTGGGAAGGGTCCCCTGCTCAGTTCAGTGGAGCGGGAGGCAGGGAGAGAAGGAAGTGTCCAATTCGTGCCCCACAGGCATGCTGTTTTTCTCCCTCCGCGGAGGAGCCCAGGCCTGGTGCTCTTGGGAGGGTGCCGCATCATAAGTGTGCCACTGCCGTTGTCCTGGTATAGAAGGGCCTCCCTTTTGCTATCATTGCTCCAGATCCTGGGTCATAGAAAGAACCCAAACCACTCCCTTCTGGTAAAGGGACGTTCCTCAGCCGGGTTGCCACCTCTGTCTAGTTATCTGGAAGGACAAAATGCTCCTTTCACAGCATTGCCATTTTCATGATGCTTGGAATAAAATGTGGGTCTAACTACCCCCCAGGACATGGCACAGATGTGACCCTAGGTGTAGGTGTTCGCTGGAGGCCGCAGGGTTAGTTACCATTTTCATCATTTAGTTTTCCCCTGGCTGGAATACGTATTCTCTAACCCCTTAATGAACCAGTCTTCAGCTGTCTTAGATCTTAGCTGTATGCAATGGTGCTGGTGCTGTGGTGCCCCAGGATATTAGAGACAAGGTGGGGTGAGGTCATATCTTTTATGGGACCAATTTCTGTGGGTGAGAGAGAGGTTTCCACAGAGCTCTTCTTTTGGTCACCTGAAGAACTGTGTGTAAGTTTGAAAGCTTGATCCAATAAAAGATATTACCTCACCCACCTTGTGTCTCTCATATCCCCTCAGTCTCTACTTCTTTTCTCGAAGTAGCTACAAAGCATTGATCTATATTGCTAATGTTACTGTACACTAATCACATACCTGCTAATTATAGTGGGGAAAATGTGGAGTAGTGTTCAAACATCAAGCACTATATATTTAGTAAATCTCATATATAATTACTTAGCATTACATCACTGGCACAGTGGCCAGCCTTTCTGGTCTATAAATAGGGACTATCAGTAAAGAAACAGGCCACACTCTGAATAGGTGACATTAAATTGATCAATGCTCTCAGTGCCATGTGATTGAGATCCTTGCCTGCCCCACCCAGACAGGTACACCATTGCCAAAGATTATAGATCTAGCCTAAATTTGGAGTTTAACTGAGATAGTATGTGTACTTATATTAAACCCATATCTCCTAGGCAGCTAGAAAACAATGAGCTACAGAAAGATTAATTGGTTATGAACTCTAAGTTGCTTGGAAGAGAACAATCTTTTCACAATCAGTAGCCTTACTGAGATTCTGATTTCTTGGAAGGTGAAGGACGAGTTGACTAGTTCTTGGATTGATGCACAAAATCACTGCATTAGGACTGTATCTGAACCCTGTGCACAGTAGGGCAAGGGTCTTCCCTCTACAATGGGGAAAGGAATCACTTCACAAGCACCAGTTCCCAGGACTACAACAGGGGTAGGGGTGATTGGATCTGTAGTAACAGAGCTCCAGAAGCCTGAATCCACAGTGCAAGCAGTGCAGTGGGCTTCCAAGCTTTCGTAATCACAGATTGGTTGATTACTCACTTTTTGCGAGTGAAGTAAATTTCACTCACTAACTTGAATTCCATAAAAATTGTATTCTAAATTTCTGAAAGTATTAATGTGCAGGTTGGGACATCTTGTAGAAACACCCCTTGCCATTACTACTTTTAGTTTTTATACTGCATTTGTCATCACAGTAACAAGCACCTCTGCGGTATAATGAAACTGGGTATACAACAGGTGCTAGTGCAGTGTCCGTCACTTAGATACAGACTTCCACAAGGTCTATGAATATTTTAACTGTGGTTCTCAAAATGTCATCTTTGGAACATTTCTATGCTGTCCATGGAACTGCTTCTCTCCCCTTGTTGAAGCAACTGTTAGTGTTTACACAATGATGGCTGATTTTAGCCTAGTCCTGGGCTCTTCAGGTTTTCAGATGCTCTCTACTATTGCCACACCCACCCTTTGTCAATCACCTTTTTGCATCCTGCATGGCAACATTTGGTGTTTCTTTGGTATGAATTCAGGAGTAATCAGATTTCTGGATGAAACCAAAATCAGAGGAATCAAACATGTATGAGGACAGAAGTCTGCAGTTTGACTGCAATAGATCAGTACTGATAAACAATGCTGTACAGGGTGAGAGAGGAAATATACAACATATGCAAAGAGCAGATGTGAACAAACAATTCATATATCCAACATATTAAAGTGAGCTGTTCATTTGGCATTCTTAGTCCTATTCTAATATCCTTACATGCAACCAAGCGTTTTTTGTGTGGCCGTGGAATCAGGAGTTGAGAGATTGGAGGGGGAGGAAGAGAGGCACAAAAGCTAGAACTGATGCATGAAATTGAATATTCACCACCTTTTGATAAAATACTGAAGAAAGCATCTTGTCTCTAATGAGAGCAAATAAGGCTATAATTTTATGAATGAAGATTACTGTTTGCCATGGAGAAAAAAATATACAATAGTGACTAGTATTTCGNACTATTGCCACACCCACCCTTTGTCAATCACCTTTTTGCATCCTGCATGGCAACATTTGGTCTTTCTTTGTCAGGTGTTTCTTTGGTATAAATTCAGGAGTAATCAGATTTCTGGATGAAACCAAAATCAGAGGAATCAAACATGTATGAGGACAGAAGTCTGCAGTTTGACTGCAATAGATCAGTACTGATAAACAATGCTGTACAGGGTGAGAGAGGAAATATACAACAGATGCAAAGAGCAGATGTGAACAAACAATTCATATATCCAACATATTAAAGTGAGCTGTTCATTTGGCATTCTTAGTCCTATTCTAATATCCTTACATGCAACCAAGCGTTTTTTGTGTGGCTGTGGAATCAGGAGTTGAGAGATTGGAGGGGGAGGAAGAGAGGCACAAAAGCTAGAACTGATGCATGAAATTGAATATTCACCACCTTTTGATAAAATACTGAAGAAAGCATCTTGTCTCTAATGAGAGCAAATAAGGCTATAATTTTATGAATGAAGATTAGTTTGCCATGGAGAAAAAAATATACAATAGTGACTAGTATTTCGTTGTAAATGGGTGATCTTGATACTCAAGCACCTGAGTGATTAGTAGCAGTTTGTGTACTCTTCCATTATGCTTTACCAAGGCTAATTCATTCTGAACGGCAAGAGTACTGCCATTTCAGTCCAGGGCTAGTTTGTACCAAAATATGCAGCCATTTGGTACCCCAAATAGCAATGCAACATAGCTGTTCAGCAGTGTAAAACTAGTGGATTAAAAACAATTTTACTTTACTCCTACAGAGGTGATGTATTTCAATAAACAGTGACACATTATGTATTTTCTTATTTATTTCAACACTATGATTTAAGAGCCTAAAATACAAGTTCTTCCCTTTGTATTTCTCAAATAGCACTGCAATCATAACTTACAAAATGTTTAAAATACAAAATGTACATGAAATTACAATACAAGGCTCTGTAAACATCTAGAACTTAATCTTTAGTCAATGTTTATTGTCCCATATTTTTAAATATAAAACTTTAATTTGAACAATTTCCAAACCTCAAGGAATGACATCCATTATGTGTATCAAAAATAGAGTTTCAAAGCTTTGTTTGCATCAGAACAAAATTGTCATTTTTCTCTTTGGTTTACAAAGGATGGCAGTTCCACTGATATAATTATAAGATTTAATAGAGGAAGTCTGATTGCCAGGTTTGTGGTTAAATTCAGAAACTTAAATTACTTTTTCATGGCCCACATCTAATGTGCCAAATACTTCTCAATCTTTATTCTTAACATTGATCCTCCATAGAAGACAGACTACTATTAAGGCTTTCCTTCATGTTTAAAACCTAAACATCAGTATGGAAAGCAGGGACTGAGGAAGGGCAAGAAAGTGGATGCCAACAAATTATCAAGTCACAAGGTATTATTGTAAAATTAAATTTGCATAGTCCAATGGAGATTGTGTGCTTTTAACAGTCTTTACAGTATCACACAAGCCAAAATAAAATTAAGACCCTTGTACTGAAGCTTTTACAAGGCAAATACAAAAACTGTTTTAGTATCCAAAAGCTATATTTATTTAAATAGGAAAGCATCTCTAGGTCTACAGGCATCAAGGTATTTAAAGGCATCAGAAGATTTAGTGCATAGCAACTCTGGATTGTATGGGCTCGCATATTTTAGGTACAGTATGAATTCCAGCTACTCACTCAAAGGACTTGCAAGGAGAAGAGGCTGTACCAGTCGTTAGGAGCACAAAACCCACACAAGTATGAAAAGCTCAAAATTAGAGTCCTCCCACACACATTGATTAATTCAACAGACCCGGTACATTAAATGAAAACTGGAACACACCTTGCACCAGCACACAACCTAAAGACAGTGACACAGCTTACAGTGATTTTAAACAGTGTTATAAAAACATAACTAGCTGTATTTCTGAACACTTCAGTGTTTTAGCATGTTTAAAGTTAATGTGAGTAGGGATAGTAACTAAAGAAGCACCTGAGGGACAGTTACAATTCTTTTCAAATGGTAGAACTGCCAAAATAACTATTTTGAGAGACACTACACTAATGTACAGTACATTAACTGAAAGGATGCTTAGCTTCCCCGAATACATAGTTTGTCAGAAATGAATCTACCTGTATAGTGGCCTTACCATAAACTTATTTGAAAAATAATAATTAAAATTTACCACCATGGTAGTCTCAGATAGCATTTTAAAAAATGCATGTTTGCTTAGAAGGAAGTTCCATTTCCACCAACTTTTCAAATGTATGTCTTTTCTAAAGCTCCATGATCCAACAAATACAAAGATATATTCTATATCCTTTAACATTACATCTAAACATGTATAGCACATTGGTATTTCATATGCAAGAGGTTCTATGTAAACTTCCCCCTGCTGCTCTGCCAATACATGTGCCACCACAAAACCTATATTTACTATAGTGGGTTTTTATTCCTAATGACCTCAATAA
Source organism: Platysternon megacephalum (assembly GCA_003942145.1). Lineage (NCBI taxonomy): Eukaryota > Metazoa > Chordata > Testudines > Platysternidae > Platysternon > Platysternon megacephalum. The sequence continues at coordinate 752,598 of QXTE01000059.1, forward strand.
TGGAGTCCATTTAAGACTTTCTTTGTGTTACTGTAACTTAAGAACATATATAGACAAAACAGCTTCATTTCTCCAAAACAAGGGCATGTCCTGTACATGTATTGATTGCAATGAAAATACTCTCAAATATCTGAACTAATTCAATGTTATCATCCCCTTATAATCAAAGTTGAATGTATTTGCTTTTCATTGTAACCAGAATGAATAATGGTTATTTCAACAGAAGAACAGAAATCTGGACTAAACAATTTCAAATATGAAAGTGTACTTCTGATCTTATTTTGCTATATATGAATCTCTCTCATTTTTTGTATACCCTGTATGTTCCACATCAGACAGGTCTGTAAACTACAACCTCTTGGGAAATACTTAACATGGCCTAAATAAGCAGTTTCAGATCCTCTCCTAGGTTTTTAATCAGAGGCCTGACGTTTTAAAAGCCACGTAGTGTAAACATTACTATCTGATGAAGTGGGTAAGGTGAGGAAAATGCATAATTTCATACAAACTGTAAGGGATTAATACCACAGTCATTGTCTCATACACTATTTTCCTCAAATAAATTCTGCTTTATAAATTTACCATTAACTATGGGCAAATTACTCAAATGTATTTCCTTTAAAGCATGCACTCATAGTATGTTTCTTTTTAGCAGATAAATGTTCAAATTTAAGAAATTGCAATGTCAAAGTGGCAGGATTTAGGCAGATGAACATATAGAATAGGGATGTAAGCAAATGATTTACTGCATGGAAAATATTAGAGCTACTGAAGATTGGTGTATTTCATAGTGATAAAACACTTAAATCCTCTGCAAATATCAAAATTCCCCCTTATCTAACATGGCTTTGAAATTAAGATTCTTTACATCAAAATCCTAGTTTTTCAAATTTGACTACAAATGTATAGTTTCTATGAAAAAGCTATTTCAGTAAGGAGCCTGTGCTAACAAAGTACAGGAAGATTATCCATATAGTTATAAAAGTTAAATTTTGGAATGTCATTTCTATCCCAACACTTCCATGATGGAATGGTCTCTTTGCAGCCTATCAAATAACATTTTCAGTTTATAAAGAAGTGCAGATCTACATTTGGCTTGGCTTCCTATGAATCAAAGAAAAAACACTAAAGTATTTTTATACACAATGGCTTCCAAGGCATTGGCTTAAGATGACAGGTTTGTTTGTATTTTTGCCTCTGGAAGATTTCATTATAAAAAGTTAGCTTTTAAACAATATAAGCTTAAAGGCTGTTCAGAATGACCAAAGGTGTACAAAACTGTCAATTACAATTCTACTACTTCTTCTAAGGGAAAGCAGCACACTGAAGATGTGTATTAAATTTTTCTCCACATTCAGTACTGTGAATATTAGAAGAGCAAAACTAACATCTCCACACATTTTAAGCACTTACAATATAAAAGTATTCTATTTAAATGTAAAACAGCAAAGCTCATTTGTAATTTTTAAATGGTTAAAATATCTTGTCTTGCTTCTTGGTGTCCATTTACTCAGTCATTTTTTTACAGCACTTGAGAAACTAGAATTAGAAACGCTCCGTCTCTACAGCAAATGTAACCCACTAAAAGGGCTATGCAAGGATCCATTGTTCCAGTTTATAAAAGGCCACAAGAGTTGGAAGCACAGTGAGTGTAAGAGAAGGGGATGAAGAAGAAGTATTCAGAGAAAACTTGAAAGATTTCATGGACGCTTAGCTGCGTTTAGACTCCATCCGATATTCCTGTCTCCAGAGATCCAGGGCATGTATGTGGAGATTGGCCAGCCACTGTTGCTCCATGTGACACTGAGATCTGTGACATATCTCTTCCTATGATTTCATTCACTAAAAAAAATAAAAAGTATAAAAAGTTATACAATTATAACTGACAGCTACTGCAAATATACCAACCTAATGGCTGGGTGTTAGATTTTTCAGAAGGGTATACTAATGAGTATTGCACTTTTGGAAAAAGTATCAACCCTATAAACTAAGATGCAATCAGTAAGTAGCAGAAGGTGAAATAGAAAATAAACTTCAGTAACATTAACAAATGAAAATTAAAGCATATTTGTATCACTACATTCATACCACAGACAGCTTCTAAACACCCCTAAGAAAATGACTTTTAAAAAACCGAGTCTGTGTGATTTAAAGAAATAAGGGACTAAAAAGAACTGAGAGGCACAGTGTAGGCAGGTACAGTTCAGGTGTTCCTATGCAGTTGTTCCTGTTGCAGGCAGGGACAGCAATTAACTCAAAGTACATTAACTATAGTTTTGGGGTCTTAAGCTAACTTCTACTTACAGAACTTCCTCAGAATTTGGACTTGAGTCAATGCTCTCAGGCATGTAAATCTATTTTAGTTCCTCTTCTCATTTCTTAAGGCTGAGAGCTACTACAACTAATCATCTAATAGCAAAAATCCCCTTCCCCCAAATATTTGTCTCTATATTATGGAAGGATTGGGGCTGATATAAGATGCAAGCCCAGCAGACAGAGCCTTAAATTCAACTGGAAGACTAGCTTCCAAGCTATTGTTAGAAAGACATTATTGTTTGCTTTTATGATAGAAATAATTATTAAAAAGTATGCTTTATGGGCTACAACGTCAAGATGGTATAGGCACCAATAAAACTGATTGTTACATTGAAAGTTTGAGAGGGAATATGGTAGTTTACTTCTAAGACACTAATATTCTCAACTCATTTATGAAAAACTTTAATTTGAAATTATGGCATTTCTAAAATAGTGAGCTCTAGACAAGTTTCTCTTTCCTCAAATGCTTTTCTTCACTTTGAATTTTAGTTTAGTAAGAACAGCAGGGTTTACTTCCAAAGTATGACACTAGTTTACAGAGAGAGTAGCACTGAAATAATCATAAAACTCAGCACCAGAAAACGTCAGGTGTGTTATTTTGACCCACAGGAATCTACATGATATAACTGAGGTCAGGGTTTGGAAACCATTGTAGAAATATTTATTTTTAATAGGCAAATTTCAATAAAGTCTTACAAATTAAGAACCAATACAGTAACACAAGAATATTGGATTAGTAATATTCCAAATATCACTATGGAAAAACAAGGTCTGGGAGTGTTGTGTAGCTCAAAAGCTTGTCTCTCTCTCGAACAAAAAACAATAAAAGATATTACCATATCCAGCTTGTCTCCAATATCCTGGGACTGACAAGGCTATACCAACCCCGGGGTACAACAGAAAAAGCATACAAAACAAACTATACTTATTTTAGAAAATAGACAAAACCAAACAATTTAGTGAGTACTTGTAACGATAAAACTATACTAGATGTTAAAATAAACCATGAAGGCTCCAAAACATTGTGAAGTTGGCATGACTGGTATTAGAAACTGGCACTCTAAGGGCTTGTCTACATCACGCAGCTTTTAGCGACAAGGCTGTGTCGACACAGCCAATACTTCCAGCCCCGGGAGCGGCGTTAGCTTTGTTGACAGGAGAGTGCTCCTGCCGATAAAGCCGCGTTCACACTGCCACTTGCCTTTTGTCTTTCCGGGGGTGGGTGTGTACTTTTTAAAGTACCTGCGAAAGACAAGTGTTGTCTACACTGCGAAGTTGTCGACATACCCTTAGCCTCTGCTATACTCCTCACTGGGAGTAGCTTTAGAGACAAAAAACCCCATTCAGCAAGGTTAAACATCTAAGTTTGTAAGTAGTCCCCTTGAACTCAATTTGAAGTCACATCTCTTTAGTGACAAGCACATGCTTTAAGCGCCCTGGCTGAACTGAGGCCATTACCACTAAAAAATAGTCAGTTTTGATTTTTCCTCTAAATTGCTTTCTAGGAGGGACTGGGCTGCTGCTCCTTCACTCACCCGATGCACTACTTTTGGCATCTCTCAGCTAGCAAGCGGCCTATCCTCACTAAGCAGTCAGTTTTCATTAGCAGGAGTCAGATTCCTACCCATAACCTAAAACCAGAACAAAGTAGGATTTCTGGATGTGATTCCAAGCTGGAGTCTCATGGAAAAAAATTATAGGTAGGAAGTGTCCCTTTCTGCACTGGGGACTTCAACAATTTTTTCCTCCTAGAAGCCTTGGGTATGCACGGATGCACTAGAGCGACGTGTGAACTTACTATACAAGTTCTATAGTTGTGACATTTTCTTTTGTTGTATTTCTAATAAAACAGACATTTTAAAGTATGTGAAAGGTAGAAAACTGCTGAATGTTTTTTATACAGATACCTGGGTAGAGCAACTGCTGTTCAATGATTAAACTAAACATTATCCAAGACAGGTTTCAGTCTTCACTAAGCAATTCAATTCGGCTTAAGCTGACAATGAATACTCCCATACTCACACAGGAAAATGATAAAAGGCAAGTACACCATTTCATCTGCTGGTGAACACTTTTCACAAAGCGATCACTATCTGACCTCTCAGTCCTTATCTTCAAAGGAAACCTGAACAAATTTCAAAAGATGAGCCTGGGAGCTTAAATTCATAACTGCTAGACACTAAAAATCATGGGGCTTGTGTCTACACTACAAAATTAGGTAGACAAGTTATGTCAACCTACAGCCACCACCGTAATTAAGTCAGCTGTTGGTGTCCACTACCCTCCTCCTGCCAGCGATGCACATCCTCAGCAGGCACGCTTGCACCAACTGGAGTGGGACACTGACAGCCATGCAGGGCTCACAGCTGGCGTTCCCCCACCCCAGGGCTGACAGCCCCAGCTATGAGCCAGGCACTGGGCTCAATTTCACAGCAGGGAGCCTACCAGCAGTGACACTGATATCCTCAGACTCTCCCCCACTGGGAGGTGGCAGCAGGGCTCTGGGCTGTCAGCCCTCATGCAGGGCTGACAATCAATGGGCGATGTAAGAAACGCAGTGTCTATACAGACAGTGCATCGCCCTAATTACATCGCCCTGAACGCTACACCTCTTGTGGAGGTGGAGTTATTAGAACTATGTAGTGGGCATCTTACATCTGCGGGAGCACCATTCCAGTGTAGACCAGGGCATGGTCTTAATAAGGATGCTGAATTTATGGCTTATTACAACAATCTGTAACCCACTAATCTGCCTTTTTGTCTAGGACTACAGGGGTGTTAACCAACCACTTTGAATGTGTGCTAATTACTTATGCTAAACTATCTGTTCAATCTTGTATTTAGCTGTGACACTCTGAGTACCTTTCCCAAACCTGGGGAAGAGCTCTGTGCAGTTCGAAAGCGTGTCTCTCTCTCTCCCCAACAGAAGCTGGTCCAAAAAAAGATAGTACCTCAGCCACCTTCTCTCTCTACTGCCATACTAGACACTTTAATTAATGCATCGGTTTACCATTTGAGTAAATTTTCTGTATTCTGTAATTTGTTTGCAAGATAGTTTATTAAGCTCAATAATTGAAAGTATAGCATAAGAAAGACTATTGGGGGGAAAAGTTATTTTGTAACCTGAAATTTGTTAGCAGGTCTTATATTAACCTAAAAAAATAATGGAAATCTGTTGTGGCTGAAAAGTCTAAAAAGGATGCATTGTGGCTGCCAAGATGAATTAATTTAGCTGAGCTATATTCTATAATTGTTATGAGATTCCTTTCCAGCATATGAAATTAGTTCTATAGGAAATTCATAATCTTACTTAAAATAGTTAAAGAATTGATTTAACTGACAGTATATAACTAACTCAGAGGATGTGGATTACAAACTGTTAATCAATAGTATCTTACATGTATTTTGCTCCTGTATTCTGAACTTGCACTTTACAAATCAGATACTTTGAAATGAGCTGCTTTGCAGATAAAGGTACTTTAAGGAATTTACATGTTCTCCTATAGGTAGCACAGTCTTTCAAGTCTCAATACCTTTTTCACAAAGGAGTAGTGGTAATGGTAGAAAGGCACCACCAACAACCTGTTACATCACAACATTAGCACCCAGCAATATCTTGCTGTCCTCCTGTATGCAGTATATGCTGTTGAACAGGCCCTTATGTACAAATCAAACCTTACAATTGCTCAGTGCTGCTAAATCTTGGAGCAATACAATAAAAATGAACACAACTAAGATCCTTTTATTCTTTGGAATTATTAGATTGTCACTGTCCAAGTTCTGATAGATGGTTTATTCTGTATTTGGCAACATCACTCAAAACAAAAAGGTCTCTGCTGTTGATTGGACAGTTCATTCTATTGGAGATAACATATTTTACAGAGTGCCCTGAGACAAGAATATTCACTGAATGAATAGCAATAGGCGAATAGCATTACAGCTTTACTCATTCTTAAATCACAATAGTTCTGTGTATGGTGTACAAGCTACTAAAGTACTGAACAATTTTTTACTGGCTTTTGATATTCTGGGTTTCTGGTTTTTTGATTAATAGTAGTTACCTGTTCAACTATTTTTTTTTCTCTTTTAGGCATTTGAGTGGTTACTATATTTACCATGGTGCCAGATTCATTGACAGTTGCATCACATAGTTATACCAGCAAAATTTAAGTGTAGACAAAGATTAAATACATTTGAAGCATCTCCCAACCTCCTTCTGATGGCTGGAAGGGTTAATTTATCTCACTTTCCCACCCCAGAGCCTCTTGGCAGTTGGTGACAGGGAGGTTCTGCTGTTCCACCCTTTTCCAGAGCCTCCATTTTACTTTGCTGCTGCTTGGAAAGCTCTGAGCAGTAGCAGAAGCACTGGAGCTGTCAGTCTGCAGACTCTGGAAGATAATCCACTGACTTACATGTGAAAGTTTTTCTGCACAACCACAACTACTAGTAAATTAATTTGCTTTAAAATGAAAACTTAAACTCTGCAGACCTCTAGCATGCCAAGGACTTTCCATCAGTAATTTGACTTTTCAAGCCCATATCACATCATAGTTTGGGAAACCCAGAGGCACAGCATATATCTTTCACAAAATTGAGATGTAAGGTGTGGAACTCCTTGTGAATAGTTCATTGGAGATATTTACATAATGTACACATTAGCGTTAAAAAGGCAAATATAAAATACTTGGATACATTTAAAAAAGGAAAGAAGGAAAACATTTGGCTTTATGAAGAATGCTACCTCACCTAGGGTACCATAATTAATTTGCCTTTCCGACAAAAATACAGCAAACAGTTTAGAAGAAGTAGACACATGTTGAGGATTAATAAAATCAGGTTTCTTCAGTGAGAGTTTTAGTGGATTATTTAGTCTGAGAAGAAGAGTAGACACTTGACTGAAGTAAATAAAATAGATGGTGCAGTAGAATTACACAGTATTTCTCCTTCTACATTCTCCCCCATAGTTATAAACAAGGAGATAATGAAATTAAAGAGGCAAAATATTGAGCCGTCAAAGGGAATATTTGTGCAGCATATAAAAAGGGTACAAGCACTTCCCTTTGCAGGAAATAATACATTTTAATACTCAGTGCAGTTTATGCCAGTTATTCTGGAAAACTGCTGACTCCACAACCTAGGCCTCTGGTGAAGCAGAGCAGACAAGAAATTCAATTCAAATTGTTATTGGTTACGTTAACTGTATTCTAAAATGGACAGTTTCTGCAATTGTGTGTATTTTATACACACACACGCTCCCCGAGGTACGTAAACCCGACGTACGCAAATCCGAGCTTACGGAAAAAGTTCCGTAAGCTAGAAATAGGAGGGGTTGGTTTTTTTTGGCGTAATGGTTGGATACACGTTTCCGACTTACACAAAATTCGAGTTATGCAAGGCGTTCCGGAACAGAACGCTTGCGTAAGTTGGGGAACGTGTGTGTGTGTTTATGTATGTATGTATGTATGTATGTATGTATGTATGTATGTGCACACACACAGAAACTGTGCACAAAAGGAACAGTTATTCATCTAATGTTTACACAAGACAAGGTTTTTATATGAAAGTTTACATGGATGTTTCAGAGATTCTGCATGTACCATACTCAGCAATATTCCTTTAATTAGCTTGCATTTGTTGGTTCTGTTAATTAAGACGTAAAGTATATAAAAAGGTAGGAGTTACTGACATTGCAAAAAAAATTCTATGGAGGAATGAAAATTACTCTAGCACTTTAATTCAATCCTAAACAAAATAAAAAATATGCATTGCACTTTTCAGATTAAGGGCATAAATTAAAGATGAATGTGTCAGAAACACACACTGTACAATATCATTGGTCTATTGATTAAATGCCAAAGCTTGCCCGTACAATTAGTGAAATATTTATTATCTGCTTTTTAAATAAACCCACAATATGAAAGAAATTGTTAGTCTAGTTTTTTACTTACCAAAAACGGTTTCTCAGTTTTATTTTCATATTTTGCCTTAAAAACTTGAACCAATAAAGAGGTTTTTTTGGTATTTGTTACTTTAAATTAAAAAATTCATTTGCAGTTTGGGGCTACATGGTAACTGCAGCTTAGATTGCAACAGTCATCATTCCTAGCCTCTCCATAACGCATCAAAGAAAATTTTAAATAGAGGCTCATAATAAAATTCAGACACAAATGATTTAACAATACCTTGTTTAAAACCCTAGTGCAAACGACTTTAAATCATGTGGGTACATCTCAAGGCAGAATAAGCATAATTACTATTTATACTATTTGTTGCTGGGCATGGGAAAATGTATAACAAAATGTGAGTAACTCAACCTCACATGCTCTTCTCTCATTACTTATGTGATTAATATTTACATTATACCAACTGACTTATGGTCACAATTTAATCAATATTTTTTAAAAACAGTATGAAGCTCATTTTGATCAGTCTGTTTTTGTTGTTAGCGGAAATACGTGATACTCTATCGTGAGACTGATGAAAATGACTTACTTGATACTTTTTGCTGCCAAGTAGCAGTTTTTCATGAAGTTGGCAATTTAATGTAATTCCTAGTAAACAATTTTCTTAGAAATTCAATTGCAGATGAAAGTATTACAATGGAGTTGAGGTGTAAATTTTCTGGATTGAAAGGTGATCCAGTGTTTATTACTTCATGTTTAACCCTAAAAACAAGAACAATTTTGGGACCTTATTTCAGAATGTGCTGAGCTCCTGAAACTCCCATCGATTTCATAGGAAACAAGTATATCTAGCACCTCTAAGGTCAGGCCCTTAATAATCTGAAGTAATGGAAGTAGCGTCTTTTTTGGGGGGGGGGGGGAAATCACTTCATCACATATTCTTACCAACACAGAAATTTTGAAGCTCTCTGCTTATGCCTTACAAAAATTGGAGAATATAAAGCATGAACCTCTCATTTAAATACATAGTGTTATACTATAGTCTTGAAATAAGCTTCTAAAGATTTCAATGTAAACCCTTCGATAGTACTGTATAGTAAAGGCAGTAAAATCAAATGATAGCAATTGTGGTTGGTAGTACAAATAGATTTGAGAATTTTACCTTAACAGGTGAATTGCAATGATTTAGTCCTTTTAAAAAATTTTGATCTTTGAAACTTCTCAAATAACATGAAAAAACAGCGAAGAGTCTGGTGGCACCTTAAAGACTAACAGATTTATTTGGGCATAAGATTTCATGGGTAAAAAACCCACTTCTTCAGATGAAGACTAACAGATGAAGAAGTGGGTTTTTTACCCATGAAAGCTTATGCCCAAATAAATCTGTTAGTCTTCAGACTCCTCATTGTTTTTGTGGATACAGACTAACACGGTTACCCCTCTGATACTCAAACAACATGGTTTTTAGCAACTCAGTAGGCTATAAAGTAATAAACCGCAAAGTGATGAATCAATTCACTTCTGTTTGAAATTGCTTACTCCATGTTATGTCTTTAAAAACAATGTCGCATACAAGCCTGATCTTGGATTGAAATGCAACTATGTATCATATATATATATATATATATATATATATATATATATATATATATATTTTAAATCGGGTAATTTATGTATAGAAAATAAATAAGACTAATCTAGGTTTCATGGAACACTTTGGGTGGGGAAGGAAAAGAGAAAGGGGTCATCTTCATGCAGTAGTTCTTTGACTGCTCAAAGCGCTTTCAGTAAATGGAAAACCTAGAACTGTGAAATTCTCAGTAGGAAAATACGCAAACTTTAAAAATCCGTTCCAGAGAAATCAAGAGTTAGCTTCAGCTCAGAAAATCTTATTTTCAGGTAGGCAGCACTAAGGTCAAATGTTGATTTTTATCAATCGTTTATTGAAAAACTCCTATTGTCAGTTTGCTTCACAAAGCCAAGAGAAGAATGGTAGTACATGGATTTTTCTAACATGCCAACTCATTACACTATTAAGTTTGAATGGTAAAGGTTTTGCTGAGCACCACATTGAACATTCCTTTTTACCTACTTTGTAAATAATTATGTAGACTTAATTCATATTGCTGATGTTTCGTGTTTGAAAGATTATGTTAAAAAAAAATCAGTGCTGGATAATCTCACCATAATTACAAAACACAATTTTAATTTTATAGTTGCTGAGTAAATTCATCTCTACAAGATGGATGGAGTGGGAGAACTGTCACGATTGCAAGTATATTAACAAGCTCTGAACTGGTCAACTAATCCAAGATGAGTTAGCAATTTGTTGTTGTTAATAGAAATAACTATGTAGTTTCCAAAAGGTTCCTTTGAGGCTATTTGCTAATTTCACTCAGCTTCATACCTTCACATTTCTACTACCACCAGCACCACACATATTACACATTAATAATAACCGCAGAAGGGAGCTGGCCTTTGTCCCCCCAAATTTGCAGTCGCATATGTCAGTCACCCTGTATAATCTCCCTCACAAGAAGCACGTGACGTATGTAGGGAATGACTGTGTGGATGACCCTTTTTTAATAAAAAAAAATTGTGGTTACATCAGAACGGCCATCAGAACCATGTGGTAACGAACAGTCTGGTACTGGGGTTTAAGCGCACCAAAACACTCACAATATTTCAGAAATTTTAAGTGGGAGGGTTTTAGAATGTTTGTGGTGATGGCTGGATTGTTTGCACTGGCAGAATCAAGAAGGATTTGCTGAGACTACTCAAGGAGTACAATACAATGCATTCTGCACAGCAGAAGAATAGGTGTTGAGGCACATTCATCTCTGGATACAGAATGGACATGTTTTTGACAAAATAAAGAAAAGTATTCCTCAACTAACTGTACGGATTTCGATTATATACAGTAAATAAACTTTGTGACAATACTTCATCTTTTCCTTTAAAAAGCATCTTTTTCCTGAGCTCCCCCCCAATGCTTTAAAAGTACAAAACCAAAATACAATATAATAAATTAATCCTTTCTACTAAGCAGCTGCACATAATGCTAACACCACCCTCATATAGCGACCTGTATCTCAGTCCCCTTACCTCTCTTCAAAGGCCTGATGAAATAAATTGGTTTTACACAATGCCCTGAAAGTTGGCACATCCAAGCTATTTCTAATTATGAAATGGAAAGCATTCCTGAATCCTAGCAATATTACCGGGAATGCCCTGACTGGTGCCTCCTCTCTTATTTCAAGGGGATATAGCGTTAATATCTCCACTAACTGCAACTGTGGCAGTGTCTCAGGAGGCTAAAATCTAGATGGAATCTCTCTGATAAACAGTGCAGGTCCAGAGCACGGGTGTTGTGTACTGTCTATAGTACACCTCACTTGCCAAGTGCACAATCAGCAACCATTCCAGCTTTTGAATCATTTTAAGATTAAGCACTGGAACATATTCCACTAATCTAAGCTAAAAATGACAAGAGGCATTGTGTCCCCCTCTTACTCATCTCCTTGAAGACCAAATAAGTTTTCTAAAAACAATCACCTTAACACAAATGCATGCTGCTTTCCCTTTGTGCTATTCTGAATTCTAGCTGCTTGCTTTACTGACAATTTTTAATATTGTTAACACTTGTGGTAGTAGATCTATGGAGGACTGTAGAAATGAAAATTAATTTTAGAATCCTATTTCACTTTCAGGTTTCTAAGGCATTAGTATAACTAAACAAAACTTTAAATGTTTAACTTAGTGTAGTTTCTCTCTTTAAATATTCATTGAACAACCTTAATATTGTCATGGTTAAGGTTAGGGTTATGTACTAGTTGAGTACTACTCTGTAGGTTTGTAACTAGACTAAAACGGAGCTCAGAAGCGGTTTTCTATTTTAGAGTTGTGTAATCCTAAATTAACAAACCTTTTACTTCTGAATTTCCAGTGATAGAATACAGTGGTAGAATAAAAGCTGCTTTAGAAAACAAATTTGAGAATTTAAAAAAATGTTTTTAATTAGAATTTTATGCATATACATATGTAGGAAAAACAGGAATAAGAAAGCACAAGCGAGATCAACCACCATGTGCCTATTTCCAGTATTAACAATACTGCCAACGTTTAACAAACAAAATCATAGTGTACAATTCTTATTTTATATATATGAAGGGAGCAAGTTGATGGATTTTTAAGGCAATTGCAGAACATTTCCCCCCAGTTACAGTACATCCAACTAGCCAGGTATTTATGAAGTGCCAATTTATCCTGATACCTCGGCTGGATCTCCAATTTATCTTCAACCTTATTTATCTAAAATTCAACCTAATTTAAGATTAAGTAAATCAGAAGTTTTCTTATGTTTAAAAAAAGTTTGAGACTTAATATATCACAGTGAAAAGTCAGAGGCTATTCTGGCCACTCCCTGACCTTGCTCTACTCAATTAATAAAAAAACCCTCAATCAAACAAAAGAAACAACAACCCAAGCCTTGTGCTCTCTGCAGCAAATTAGACTGTTTCCCTAGATTCTGCAAGCACCCTAGAGGAAATTCTGCAGCAGTTTCAAATCCCTTTTTTAAATTGAGTTGTTTTATTGAATTGTATGATACCTCTAGTTCACACCTGGTTCACATCTCAAGCTTTTCTTTGTAAGCTTAAAGAGCGGAAATAGATTTTTTAAAAAACTGTAGCTTAAATTCCAGAACAATATTCTGCAGCAAAGGGCGAATTCTACACAAAATTCCACATCTGTGAATCACAGAAAAAATACAAATGTCCCTATTTATAGTAATACTTGGTTATTATATAGCATTTTTCATCGGTAGATATTAGAACTACCACAACATTTTTCCCTTCCTTACTTTTGTGCTCCAATATAAAACATTGAAGCATTTAAGCAGACTCACCCTCTAGATTTTCCACACAGGAGTTGGACATGAATGCTGAATGTTGAGTCCATTTCTCTGCTGAACCTGATGGCTGGTATTCCAGGTCAGAGATAAAATTGTCTGTGTCAGAGAAGAAGACAGACATAACTACTGACTGGCCTAAACCAAGAAGTCACAGTTCACTCAACCAGGAAGTGGATTTCACTGATTTTTTTGTAATACTGACTTGCCAGGTCAGATGAAGTACCCAGTTTCATTCAAGATAACAGTGTATTTTGAGGTGAATATCACTTTGTAAATTAACAAATATCTTATTAAAACAAGGTTGATTACCTAACAGGTAGCATCCCAAATTTACACTACGTAACTTCAGTTTTTTGCATCTTGTCCTTGTGAAAGTTTTCAGTTAAAATAATCATGTCCAAAGTCAAGTTTTTCTTTTTACCTCCTAATTTGCTTTTTGTGGTCTAGTTACACCAACACAAACCACTAAATATTTCCTCCTCCCTGAAAAGTCCAGGCAACAGGCAGCCAATAACTCAGAATAAAACAAAGAAATTAGGATTTCTCTTGACTTCAAAGAAGGATTAGATCCATTACAGTAAATAATTTATTTTACCCAATATTGATCAAACTATCTGAACAAACATCTCTGCTTTTTCCTGAACATATCCTCCCATCTGTGGTAATCCAGCCAGGCCACAGAGAGCAAAATTTAAGTACCAGGAAACTGACTCTGATCCTGGTACCACTAATACAGACTGACAACTATGGCATGAATAGCAGTTCCTAAAGGAACTGTCAAGAGATGTGAATATCTGAGATGAAGCAGGGAACAGTCTTGAGGGATAAATTGAGAAAATGCTAAGTACCCAGTTTATCCTTCCAGAAGAGAGCTTTTTAAAGGTTGAATATTGTATTAACCAACTCCAGCATGTTCATTTGGTAGTGTTTGCAGATGTACAAATAGTACTAACTTGGGTTTTTTTTAAGGTAGCTGTAAAATTCATAAAGGGTGTGTGTGTGCGGTTTGATTCGGTTCAGACAGGTTATTTAGTTATCTATTTATACTGTGCTAGTGCCTACTGTGCTACTGGTTAAGATTCTTGAATACTAGCATGCATCTGCCTTGCTATCATGATCTTCAGAAGTCTTGCTTAGGAAGATTGCTTCAGATGAATTATTATTGCCCTGGGTAACTCCTAACTTTGAGTTTGAAGAAGGAGCTCAGGCAGGGATTATTCTTGTTCAAATAAAATATGCATGCAACTTTTAGGAGATAAGGATAGAGGACCACTAGTTCTTTTGAAACAACTGGTCTAGTTAGTGAGAGGAGAGAGTTCTCCCACCAAGTGGGTGGGCGCCATGACCAACAGGAAAGTAGATCTTTCCTTTGAAAATCAAAGAATCCAGGAGGGAGGGGGATGCTAATCTGGGAACTAGAGGCAGAATATCGCCTTGAGGAACCAAGAGACTAAAGGGAGCACCCTTACAGCGAAGCATGCTGGGGGCAGAGGCTCAAGCTTTCAATGGGGTAGGCAAGAGACCCTTATGAAAAGCCTCCTGAAGCAGAAGGTGAAAGCAATTTGATCTTTAAAAAGTAGAATGGGTGTTTTTGTTTTGAAAAGAATACAAACACTATCCCAACCTTTGAGTAGAGAAGTACGCTGTTTGGGTCACCTTATCAATGAGATATTTTTTCTCTTAATACCACCTGCCTGCCTACAGTGCATGCGGATTCATCACCTGCAGAGCTCTAAACAACTTCTATGCATATAACAAAGGAGCACTGTTTACTGAAAAATGTGCTTCTCTGTTCCCCTGGCAATTAAGAAATTACTACCATGTTATCAATCTCAATGTTCACACTATCATTCTGAACACATCCTGAAGAGAAGTCAATGCCAACTTGCCATCTCTCAGTTTCCATATATTCATATGTAGTCTTCTCTTCTCCATGAAAACACTGCTTGGTTTGCCATTGATGCAGAGTGTCTGCTGGAGATATGAAGGAGGACTGTCTGTGAAACTCTGAGATAATTTTGCTCTTACTGTGAGGCCAATTCTCTGTTTTAGGGATCCTAACAAGTCCAAGAAGGAGTGGATTTAGCTTTGATAATTCTCTATTGTCCAAATTTTTCTGATCTTCCCTCTGATAAGCCCTCTGATTTTGTGCAGCTGTAATGTAGAAGTGGGTGAAACTTTCTTTTGATTAAACACTAATCCTAAGGACTTGACACGGCCAAGATCTCTGCTATATTGTGCCAGCCTCTGTGATCTTGCTTAGATGAGCCAATCATTCAGGTATGGAATAACACAAACCCTGTTTAGGGGTGACCATTACCACTACCAACACACCTTGGAAAAAATGCTTAGAAACCAAGGTAAAGAGGAGGAAACTGCCAGGTATTCAACATACTCTAGAGGAGCCTCTTATGTGATTGAGCAATATACAAAAACACAACCTTAAGTTTTGTGGCTGCAGCTTGGTTCTAACAGCCATCAATCCAGGGGACAATTCAGAGTGTCTATATCCAGAATTTGGCTACTTGATATCTGAAGTCCAAAATGGGTCTTGCCTCTCTGTTCTTTTTTATGATGAAAGAATAGCTGGAATTTCTGACCCTCTAATGTATGCAAGATAGTTCCAATGTTCAGGTGATAGTGAATATTTTTTGTTATGCCTTTTTTTATTATTATTTTTTTTAGAAGAGTAGGGGATCTTGGAATCAAACACTTGAAAGAGACTAGCTGGAAAAATTGTATGGTAAACACAATACCAGAAATGTTGTATGAGGTAATTCAGGCCCATTGGGAAATAAAATAGATCATCTCCCCAAAGATCACCACTCTCAGGAATAAGAAGGGATATAAAAATAACTTCACCTCAATCTAGAGGGACACTTTCAAATTGGATTAAGATAATCCAGAACAAGGCATTTTTAATCTGGAATAAGTATCCATACATGGAGTTATTCAGAAATCATCATGATCCCAGAACAGTTATTCCTGAATAACTCCAGGGGTAGACAAGCCCTGAGAAAACAGTGGGAGAAGTGTGTCTGTTTTGGATTTGTTTCTTAACTATTCAGTTGGGCCAAGATTTTCACATGTGATTAGTACCTAATTTAGGGACCTAAAGGGTGGATAGGTGATCAGCACTTTCTGAAAAGTCAGGCACAAAAAAATGAGGTACTGTACGCAAAACCACCACTGACAATCTTGACTTGGGACTGAGTGAATCCTACAAAAAATTCTTCAGACAGCATTTGCTCAAATTAAAAAATGCTTCAGCTGTAGCTGTATCCACCTCTTGTATTTGCTTTGCATGAACATTTGAATGATTTATTTACTTGTATTAAAACTTGCAGAAAACAGAATCTTAAGTTTGCATTCTTTAGTATACACACCCAAGTAGTTTGGTTTTTTTTAAAATGGGATATGAAACTTGACAGAGAACCTCAGAACTCTAGCACAGAACCTACTAAATGGTTCAGACAACAATCTGACAGTACACTTGGCAACTAGGATTATGCACACACACATACATACAATTAAATTAATTTATCATAGTCACAAAGTAACACAGCAGACAGAAAATAAACCCTAGTTTAAAAATATTTTCTTTAAGAATGATGCCTTAGCCAGGGCCTGGGCAGCCCAGAAAGGATTTAAGATTTGTAAAACACTTATACTTCTTAAGTATTAATTCTGCCTGAGAATTCCAGAGGGGTAATCTGAAGGTCGTCTTTGATTATAGAAAATTCCTCATGCTTCAGAAAAGAGAGACAGAAGCGATACCATGTGATTTTTTGACCAAATCACAACCGATCAACACAGCCTGATTTTAGACTAATGCATCATACTGTGCATAATAAATCCATAGAGGTAAGAGTTAACAATTCATAAAGTAAATACTAATGATGAATAAATAGGGAAGCTGTGATCTGCTTATAGACATTCCACCAATAGAAAGGAGGCTAAACTGAGTTAGCTGTTCAGTGATAACACTCTTTGAAATTAGTTTTATATACAATTGTGATTATGAGGTGTTAATGTGTCCTGGCAGAGCTATCACTGATAGCAATGAGCTCTCAGGCACTTTACTGTACTATGTATTGCTCATCACATGATACATATTTAATATTTATAAGGGCTTTCCTGTCATGCTCTTTCTGGAGTTAAGTGCCCTTAATTTGTGATATCAAGTACCATGAACCACAAGTGAGCAAAGTTACAGTCCTTTAGAATATGTACTCTGATGCAGGGATTTTGTTCCTTGTTCTGCATACGTTAAAGCCATGTACACTTACAGAAGTAGATAGTCTGAACTGACCTACAAATCCATATTTCTGATATGTTTTCTACCTTAAATTCACATATTATATTCACTGACAATTAGTTTTAATAAATTAAAATAATTTGTAAATAAGTGGATTCAAAAAGGAGTTTCTTCAAAAATATTCCACTACATGATATGATTTTAGATACATTTCACAGTATTCCCTTAAATGAGACTAAAAAAAAGCTTAAGGTACCCCTGAACTATATATTTAAAATAATGGTGGTCCTTTTATGTCAAATTATCCCTCAATTAGGAGATAAATTCCTTCGTCTATTGAACCGAAAAAAAGACAGTCATCTGGATAAATTAAACTTCCAGGGGTAGGGGGAAAAGAAGGGCAAGAATCAATTATACTTGTTTAGGGTAGTGAAGGCATTATAAGATTAAGTTATTTGAGACCATTTGAAGACACTGTTTTGGGTGTACACACCCAGGTAAAAGTGCAGTCAGTGAAGTGAATCAGAATCCAACAATGTGGTTTGTGAGTGGTCCCCCCCACCCCACTAGGTGCCGTGAAGGCCATGCAGCATAAACTTTTGCAGTCTGCACATTCTCTACATTTTACTGTCAGTGGTGCAGCATGGGTAAATTGAAATGAATCTGTGTAGTTCTTTTTTTTAGCAAATTCAGTGGGGTATATGCTTTGTTTTGAACAGGATACATTTATTTTAAATAACTATACTTTTTAATTGAATTATTGTATTTATGGATTTATTAAGATTACCAGTAATCCTCAAGAAGGTTAAGGGAAGACTACAGCATGTTTCCTCTGATACTGGCCTTCCACTTGTCATTTACATGTAGAGCAGCAACAGCTGTGGGTATGTTGTTAAGAGTCCCTGTAACTACATAAGATTAGTTAGTGTAATATATTTAGCTTAGTCTTTCACTGCACATAACCAGCAAGTGCTATAGTGTCAACTTTCACTACAGCAGCAGGCCAGGCTATAATTAACCCACATCCTTCTCTACTGGGGAACCACCAGCTGTGATTCTATTGGTTTGTGATCAAAAGAGGGCATAGGGTAACAGCAAACTATGAAGGACCTGGTTGACTGCCTTACAAGTTACATTAGACTATTAAAAAAGATATAGGACATACTGCCTTTGACAATTGCAAGATTTAGATCATCATCATCATCTAGAAGATATATTTTTTAATTAGAGTAATAAAGTCTTAGGGTTTGTCTACAGTGCATTAGTCTGCACCAGAAGGGTGTGAATTGCAATGCACAATAGCAATGAGCATTTAACGGACTAACTGGTCCATGTGGACCCTGCTGGCATGCACTAAAAAGTCCCTAGTGTGCGTCAGCAGGGTCCACATGGGCCATTAGCGAGTAACATGCTAATACACACTAGAATTTACATTGATTTGGTGTGGACTAATGCACTGTGTAGACCAGCCCTTAGAGCAGGGGTTCTCAAGCTGGGGGTCGGGACCCCTCAGGGGGTTGCGAGGTTATTACATGGGGGGGTCGTGAGCTGTCAACCTCCATCCCAAACCCCGCTTTGCCTCCAGCATTTATAATGGTGTTAAACATATTAAAAAGTGTTTTTAATGTATAAGGGGGAGGGGGGGGGTGTCGCACTCAGACTTGCTATGTGAAAGGGGACACCAGTAAAAAAGTTTGAGAGCAACTGCCTGAGTCTGTGTGGACAAGGTCCTGTACCCTCAACAAAAAAGTGATACACACAAATTGTAACAGCATTTATCTGGCCCCTCTCACTCCACCTTTTGCTGGCTAATATTTGCTTCCCAATTTGAAATCAAGCTCCCCCTTCATCTTCATTCCAGCATATGCCAACTGCTAATGCTGCCCCACTTCCAACCCCTCATAACACCCATTGTACTTACCAGAAAGCAACCAGGAAAGGGTATAGCACTCTATTTTATTGCAAAGTGCCCCAGTTTTTTGAAGTATGCCAATTTAGGCAGCAAAATGAGATGAAAGGAAATATTCCAACACAATTAAAAAAAAAAAGAAATCAACAATGCAAGTACAGTATAGTCAGTAAAGAAACTCATTTTTGAATATTTTCCAGTTATAGTAAGATACTGTAAATTCAGCCTCTGTGTACAACAGAAATTGAAGTCCTGCAACAAAGCTTAGGCCCAATGGGCTGCAAAGTACAGAGCCTTATTGTATGTTTCACAAAATCAGAAGTCAGTTTATGGAACACTAGTCCAAAGGAGGCAGTTTTTGTCCCTTATTTCTTAAGCAGGATTTTCAAGTATTAGATTTCTTACTTCAGCATTCATGACACTTTGTAACAGCCTAGTTTAAATGTACTATATATATATATAGGTTTCAGAGTAGCAGCCGTGTTAGTCTGTATCAGCAAAAAGAACAGGAGTACTTGTGGCACCTTAGAGACTAACAAATTTATATGAGCATAAGCTTTCGTGGGCTACAGCCCACTTCTTCGGATGCATATACTACTAATTTGTTGACTGTGTATTGTATTTTAATTTTTATATAGAGAGTGTTCACTTTTTAATACATTCAAATTATCTTGCTATTACTATTGCAATTCTGTGAAAGTTACTATAGACTCAATCTGTGAAAGCTGGTGAACAGCTTCTCTATATAATAGTACTGATCCCTAGACCAGTTAGCAAAGGATCTGGATCATCATCAGTGCTTTCACACAACTCAACATATCCCCTAAAAGATGATAAATTATTGATCACAATACTGTTATAGGAAACTGAATTAGGGTAAAAAGTTGAACTCTAGATGTGGACTGTATCTTACAAAGCAGCTTACAAATTTTATGCACAGAAAATTGTTAGAGGAGATCTAGTTATGATTTATAGAAAATCCACATCTGTTTTCTAATCTACATCTTTATGTAATGAGGATACAACACATAAGGAAGTGAAAGGGGATTAGCAAAAAGGTTATCATAATCTGATACTAAACACAACCCATGGTTAATATAACCTCCTAAAAATGATTAACTACAATTATATACATTACCCAAATCCACAAAAAAATGAAATTTACATAATTCACACTCAGAAGTAGAAATACTCAATAGCTTAAGTTTCAGATGATCTAAAAGAGTATTACATTTTATAAACTAAAATTTGACACACACTTGTAAACTGGACAGCCACAAAAGTTGTTAATTTGCTACAAGTTAACAGAATGAACAAAAATGAAGAGACGCTGCAGACCTCAACTTAACTCACTGCTGCAAACATTCTGAACGAGAATGACCAGATTTTCAAGATGAAAATCTGGGACACCTGTCCTGGGGCAAGAGCACACAGGGGACTGTGTCAGAGGGTGATGGATGTATATGTCAAAGACTAAATCAAATGCTGAATCCTACTGTCTTCAGCCAAGCAATCTCTATCCCTCTGTCTCCATCATCTGAAGGATCTCACACGCTGTGTAGGGAAAAGGGTGGTTTGAGTCAATGGGAAGAAAAGGATGTCAACTTGTGACAGACCTTGAGAACCACTTGTACGCACGCAGCCTGCTGTCAGTTTCACCTCAGCTCAGAAGACCAATGGTTCTGAGATGGCCAATGTGCACAAGTTTTTAAAACTGGAACAACACTGGTCTTCGGGAACACACGGCCATTCCCTATTTAGAATGGTACACAATATAGTTGGCTTTGAAACTGCCACATCTTCCAAACGGTAAAATTTAAGTGAAGCTTTTTCTAGCTCTGTTAGTAGTTATATTTGTAATATAAATCATAATTCAGCATTTAAATTCCTTCTTATATTCAATGTATTTTTGATCGCAAAGAGATATCTGCAACAGAATTTAAAGAAAATAAATGAATTTGAAGTTCTTTGAAATGCAGGTTGCCAGATTCCGATCTGCGACACCACATCTACCATGAAAGTCTGCTGTAGACAGTACAGTGTGCATGCATGCACACACACAGTGCAAGTGGTGGTTTTTGCCCCCCACCCCTACATACTATTTTTAGCCTTTGGGATATATACTCTAAATAGAAGCTTTTTGCAAAATTGCACAATATGGAAAAAAGTCAACAGTTAACCCAATTTGTCACCCCTCTTAGGCTTGCATAAGCATGATGGGTGTGAAGTCATCAGCATGGTGGAATGCAGATTCACAAATGGCGTAACTGATTGTCTGGATTTCAGGGGACCTAAAAGGTGAATGGGATTATATAAGTGCTTAACACAGTTCAAAGGTGAACAGCAGCCTTGTGTTAATTATTTTCAGGACAAGTTCATCAACATAAATTTAATGGTTTTCAGGTTTTGTGACACTACAGTATTCTAAGCATAAAGCTACAACTCTAAAGTGAGGTGCTCAATCTCTGTGACATTAAATAGATCCTTATTTTTCCAAACAATTGTAAAACCAACCATTTTAGTTTGTAAATCTAAAAAGCATATGAAATAGAAGAGCTAGTTTACAATATCAAATACCACAATTTTCACTGCCACACCACTATTCATTTCAGCTTAAACACTCCTGAACCTCTCCTACAAAACTGGCCATTGTAGTATCTATGGTTACGTGATATGAAAGCTTTGTAGTCTGCTCCAAAAGAAGACTTAAGTCATTAAGGTTGATGGATTTTTCTGAAATTCTCTGCAGTAGCTCCAAGAACTGTTTCTGGAAACAGATCTCTTTCCATTTCAGATGTGTGTGTAGGTAGTATGGGGTGACAGAAGGGGAGAGGATGAAAAGGCATTAATATAACAGCTGAAAACCTGTTTATCAACCAAGAGAAAAAGGGAGGACTGAACTTTTCTGAGTGAACATTCACCCTTTGAAAGTTAACAAGGCCTGCGATTATCTGGAGAAAATCAAGAGAACAGAGGTCTACCTCAGGCCTTCCTCCACAGAGGAAGCATTTTAGCCTGCATTTCTTTAGCCTTCCTCATGCAAACTGGGAAGTCTTTCCTTTAGGCAGCAAGGGAATTCTGAGAGTCCCAGTGGAGAGAGCAAGTTCTGAAGGAGGAGGAGGTGAGAGGAGAAATGGTAGGTACCAATATGCTAAGAATGAGGGGTCAGATCCACATTCAGAAACATGAGAACCTCAGGCCTAGTGGGGAAAAAAGGGAAACTAAGACAGTATCCCATATGCAGTGTCTGGACACCTTGAAGAGGAAGGGCCTGCCTTTAAGAGAAGAGGGTCCCACAGAGCCAAGTGGAGGAGGCAACCCCAAGTCTACTTGCCCTAGGGCAAGGGATAGCAATCAGTTTTAGAGGACATCCTTCTGAACTGATCAAAGGCAAACATTTTAGACTACACAGCATGACCAATCAGAGCACAAGCAGCCCTAGATTGTGACACTAGGCCTGTGATGTATGCTAAATAATCGTAAGTAATCCCACCTTGGGTAGATGACTCCCAATTTCCTGGGCCTCTGCCATCAGATCAGAGATCCTCAACCCTTCAACTGCTTGGAATGGAGAATATGACAAGGCTTCTTGAGGCATGTAGAAATTTTCCAATGTATCACAAATTGCTGTATTCTGGAGCATCACTCACACTTAGGGCTGGTCTACAGTGGACATTTTACCAATATAACTATGTAGTTTAGGGGTGTGATTTTTTGCCAACTCAGCTATCAGTAAAAGCCCGTGTATGGATGCAGTTATACAGGTGCCTTATAGCAATATAATTTATTATACCCCTGACCAGAATAACCATATCTGTATAAGTACGTTTATAGCTGTGTAACTGTATCTACACTTGGGGAGTTTTTCTGCTTTAACTATGCTGGCACTGTTAAAGTGGCAAAACTTTAAAGCACAGACAAGCCCTAAGGAAAGCAGTGTTCTCCTAAGTGACAGACTCCCAGGGCTAAATGTAACATTTTGCAGATGTGCTTAGTCAATTATGCTTAAAGTAGGCCCCTGTAGTGGGACAGCTAAATGGGGATTCTTCCACTTGCAAGAACATAGAATTTAAAAACAGGGTGAATTTGCCATAGAAGAAAGTTCAAAAAAGTCAAGTTTTGTCACCACAAATAAATCAGACATCTGACTTCTGGCAGAGGGTAAGGAAGATATTCTTATTGGTTGACTACATTACTTGCAAAGTTGGCTTCTGCAGTCTAGGCCTTCAAGAACAACCACCGTAAGAGCTGAACCAGCTTCAGATACAAATTGGAGAGCAGGAATCAGGCATAGTCCCTTTTACCAGAAACAATGCTTTTCCAACTTGTTGATTTCATTCCACGTGTTACCTTGAACCTAGGACTTCTTGATGTCTGGAGATGAGGTCAGTTGTACTCTTGGAAAGTTCTTATGTGAATTTATTATGTTAATTTCAGTGACTGCTTTCAGTAACTGCGTATTTCAAAGAATGAACTTGATGCATGCTTGTGTCAGACAGATGCAACATGCAATTTACCTAACGGTTGCGTATTTTTGAACTAAACTTTCACACAAGCCATGTCAGAAGCCCTTGTTTTCACCAAGGTTCAACTTCATGGCAAGTTAAAATTCTGTTTTCTTCAACTGAAACAGCACAGAAAATTTTAGTGCAAAACAAGTCATGCTTTATGGAACAAACAACCTGAAAATTTGAGCTCGAAATATAATGGCAAATTAGCAAATTCACAAAAAAGTCACTGTTGCTGTTTGTGGTGGAATAGCATCAGGACATAGGTAGCTTTGCTCAAACCTACCAATGGAAACGTAGGTACTACAGGGTTAGACAGCAACTGAGCAGGAGTTTTGAGAATGTCAATAGTGCCTAAGCGTTGGACTTTTGCTGTTCAAGAGGCAAATTGTGGATCTAGTTCCTCGTATCTTTCACTAGTACTAATTTTTTTAAAGAAATTTTAAGAATCTAGTGTCTCTTTAAGAGCAATCTGTTAGAGAACTGTTTTCTAGGCAATAAGAAATACATTACATAACCATAGTTTTAGTACTTTAATGGTTTTTAAAAACTAAAGTTACACAAATACCAAAAACGATACGTAGTAGACTCACTGATTTTCATGCATTACTTGGAGGCAGCTTGCAACCTAACAATTCTTGAAAATTATTAGCTGATGACTTAAGATGGTTAGATAATTGGGCAGTTATAATTCGTAATAGTTAAGTATCACTTACATGTACTGTTTATAGTTTATAAAAAGTAATTAAGGCAGACTTCACCATTACATTCTATTAAATCTTTGAGATGTGGAGCACACTGTTTTTGTCTGGATGAATTATTAGATTAACTAGGTTCTACTGCTAGGCTTGTCAAATCCATGCACCCCTTGCCAGGTGGTGTGTAGTGAATGTTCCATGGCAAGTGGTGGGTTTACTGATCAACTTTTGTAGAATTTAAGCTTTCATTTAAAAAAGCTTCTAGCCTTTGAGGGCATTTCTACATTGCAGTAAAACACCCACAACTGGCCTGTGTCAGCTGACTTGGCTGGGGATGCAGGGCTATAAAATTGCAGTGTAGACATTTGGATTCAGGCTGGAGCCCAGGCTATGGGACCTTCCCCATCTTACAGAGACCCAGAACCTGGGCTCTAACCCAAACTCAAATGACTATCAGATTTCAAGGTAGTACTGAAATTTAGATAACATTTTAGTTTCAAACAGAACTGGTCTGGG
The DNA here is from genome assembly GCA_003942145.1 of Platysternon megacephalum. Taxonomy (NCBI): domain Eukaryota; kingdom Metazoa; phylum Chordata; order Testudines; family Platysternidae; genus Platysternon; species Platysternon megacephalum. Next base: position 777,618 of record QXTE01000059.1, read on the forward strand.
CATTAGGTTTGTCCTTCTAAACTGGGACATTTTTACCTAGTCTGTGTCACACTGTAAATGACTGCCACATACTTAGCAAATGAACCTAAACAGGCCTCTAAGTTTTATTTCTCTCAGCATCTAGCCTATTGCAAACGGTGGACGAATAAAGTGTTGACACCACTAAGGGTTAGAATTGTATTCTTCCAGAGTTTGAATTTCAAGATATTATTCAAAGGCTCCAAATTACGTTTTAGTAACTCAGTTATATAACAAAAGGACACAGTAGCATCAAATCAACACGTTACAAATAGAAGTGTTTTAAAACTAATTCCTCATGTAGAAGGATGAATGTATAATGTTCCTGAATGGTAAAGGGTACATTTTTAGAAGGGATTTTGTGCCCATAAAACAAATTGTGGGTGCAAATCAAAGGAAGAGCACTTAGTTCCTCTAATTACAGGAATTACACCTAACATGCAGTACATATACAACAGGCACTGGGGGGACAAAAATGTGACTGCAAGTTTTGTGGATGGAAGCTATGCCTGTAAAAGAGAGACTGTTGTTCTAAAAGTATGTTGCTTACATTATTGCTCCAATGTCACCAGTATTTTACAAAATCCCAGCCATCAAAAGTTATATCCACTTACCATCATCTAGTGTGATGTCTTGCAATCCAATTGTTTGAAAATTCAACTCTTGATCTTCAGGTTCTGGTTTAATGTTAACAGCTACCCCGTCTGATGAAAATGGAGATGATTCGCATACACTGTGATGTACTAAAGATGAAGCTGCATGAAGACCTCCCAATCCAGGACTATGTTCTTGAGGGGAGTGTTGTCCCGAGTGACTTATAGCAGTTGGGGGAGGGGATGAGGCAGGTCCTGAGCTAGGAGACTGGTATGGCATAGATTGTAGCTGAGGAGAAGCTGGCCCCGACAGTGGCGAATGGACCAAAGGATGGGAAGCTGTTGGGGATGGTGATGAAGCAGACCCTGGGTTTGCAGAATGGTATGTGACTTGCTGCAACTGAGGGGAAGGTTGCCCAAGGGGTTGATTCATTGCAGAAGAGAGAGAACCCTGCCCAGTATTTGGACAGTGGTATCCCATTGACTGCAGATGAGGTGATGATTGTCCTGAATGAGCTGGATGTGCCAAAGGATGCCCTACTGTACATGAAGTTGTCACTGAGCCAGGATTTGAAGAATGGTACTGCATTGGTGGCAGAGGTGGGCAGCTAAGATTTATCAAATGAGGTACAGCTGCATCTTGTTGAAATGAAATAGTGTCAAATCCTTGGCTGGAGGCAGAGTTCATGGGAAGACCAGGTTGCCCATTGTACATAACATTAGATTGCATAGGCTGGTAGGAAGGCCTCACAGGAGGTGTTGATGTTACTTGGAAAGACTGGTGAACCACAGGAGGCAAAACATGACACTCATCACCTGGACTGATGTTTCTACCTTGTATGTGAGACAGATGGGATACTGCTGATGTCACCATGGATGTATACGGTTGCTGAACTGGGCACACAAGGCTCCTGGGTGATGTAGACAGTAAACTATCGTGTGGGTGCCCTGGATCTGCTGAAGACAGCTGAGTTCGGATGGAGTGCAGGCCCTGAACGCTGCCAGTATGAGGCAGGGACAAAGATGGAACAGCAGTCAAATCCATTTCATCTCTGTGCTCTTGTTTCATTAAAACTAGAAAAATGAATAAAAATCAAAATTATACCTTACAATTCTACTTCACTATAATGTGACTCAGTACATACTTTAATTACATAGCACTTATGTGTAAATGCCATGCCACTACTGTTGTGTTTCTTATGTACTTGACTTGTTTTCCCCACCGCTTACCATTCTTTTTGTCTTACTCTTAATTTCTCTCTTCCATTCTTGAATTTGTGCTTCTTGTCATGCTGGCTGGCCTCTATACCGGAAATATTTTCCCTTTTCTTACCTACTCAGTGTTTTCCTTCAGCTCCCTCTTTCCCCATCAGTAACCCCCAGGTTCTCCATCTTCTGAACTATTGCCCTATGCTTTGTATTGGCTTGGGGGGAGGTGGGGTGTTACTGTACTATTACTGTCAGGGGACTAAGTTCAGTAGACTTGAGTTAATAAAGGACACTGGGGGCCAACCAGTGAGCTTCACTGACAAGGTTCTGACAAGAAGTTCAGCACCAATCCCCACATACAGGGGAAAGGGTTATGAAACTATTACCAGAGGCTCCAAATTATACCTCCGCAGATCTAAAAGTAAAAGTTTTGCCAGCACAGCTATGTTGGCTAGGGGTGTGATTTAACTATGTCAGAAGATCCCCTACTGTAGACCCAATTATACACCATAATGACATATTGCAAAGCTGGAAAATACTAACTAAATACATTAATGCCACCAAACATTAACAAACAAATCTTGTAACAGAGCCTTAGGAAATATACAGATATTTCTTTATGCAAACATGTATTTTCCCTTTTAACCTTGGAAACCAGAGGCAAGATTCAGTTCTGAAGTAAACCATTTCTGGGTATTCCAGAATATGAGACATGGAATGTATAAAACAGCAAATTCACAGGTAAGAAGGAAAGTTTTCCATTTACCTCCCCTCTCCAGTCTGACAGTCTGTACAGTGGAATGTGGCAGAGGAGTAGCTAGGAATGGAAGTTTGGATGGAGCCCAATTATGGGGAACAGGCAATGACCAGAAAGCTTGGCTGAACCCCATCTCCTATCCCTGCTATCCAGCCCCCATCTCCTGCTATGTAATGTGCTGTTCCCAATACCACAGAAGCAGCAGCCCCTGTTCTTCTCTGTCCTACTCTAACACCTGCTGCCTCAGCTGCACAGCTCCCCATGTGTGGGGACTGTCAGGAAGCCATATAGGTCTCTGCAGGGCAGCCATATTCTCTCTAGTAGTGTGCCTCGGCCTCTCTATTGGGTGGGGGAGGCAGTTACTGACTGATCTGGAAAAAGATGATGGGAGGGAGGAGGTGGCTCTCACTGTCCTTGCCAGGGTCCTGGAGCAATCTACCACAGCTGCTGTTGTTACAGGAGTTAGAGGGGGTTCACGCAGGCTCATATTCAGGTGGGCTTGGATGCTAACTGGGTGGGGTCATGGCCTATCCCAGGCCCACCTGTGGCTATAGTCCTGGGATGTGCAAAGAAGCATTTATCCCTAGTTTGGGAGGAGGATTCAAACTATGTACAGTAACTCCTCGCTTAACGTTGTAGTTATGTTCCTGAAAAATGCGACTAAGTGAAACAATGTTAAGTGAATCCAATTTCCCCATAAGAATTAATGTAAATGGCGGGTGGGGTGGGGTGGGTGGAGAGTTAGGTTCCAGGGAAATTTTTTTCACCAGACCAAAAACTATATATTATATAGATATACACACAGTATAAGTTTTAAACAAACAATTTAATACTGTTCACAGCTATGATGATTGTGAAGCTTGGTTGAGGTGGAAGAGGGAAGGATATTTCCCAGGGAATGCCTTGTTGCTAAATGATCAACTGTTAATGTAGCCTCTCATCAAGGCAGCACGAAAAGGAGGGAGGGGAGACAGCATAGCAGACAGAGAGAGAGAGAGAGAGAGAGAGAGAGAGATGCACACTGTCCCTTTAAGTAAGCTGACCCCCTCTTAAGTGCATTGTCTTTTTAAGTGGATCAGGAGGTTGAGACAGCAGCTGCTGCCCCAAGCTCTCAGTCTGTGTCCCCCCCCTGCTCTATATGGAGAAGGGGTAAGCGGGGTGCAGGAGCAGAGGGGAGGGGGACACCCTGACATTAGCTCCCAAGAAGCAAGAGGTGAAGCTCAAAAGAGGTTCCGCTAAGTAGGTCATTGATGACCTTAATGGAATCAACAATTAGCCCTCAAGGAAGTATTTGTGGACCTGAGTGAAGTTGCTGGATCTCAATTTGCACATCAGATAATGGTAAGGTTGATTTTGAGGGCCCTACAAACAGAGACCTCTATTTTGAGGAGTCTTTCTGCACGAAGGAATAATGGAAGAAGGTTCTCTATTCATTTGGATTGGAATGGCACTCAAGTTTTCTTGCCCTAGCTCACTCCTCTAATCCCATAAGCACATTTAGTATATAGCAATGTATGAGCAAAAAACACCCCAAAAACCCACTTTGGTTTGCACTGAAAAATCTGAAGTGCTACAACAGCGCATGCATGCTATTCCAGCAATCAAAGCTTTCCAAAGTTCCACCAATAATGAGGCATGCCTATGCACCCATAAGTATGGATATGTGGAGGCAATAATTATCTTTTTTATATAACACTTAGAATGATTTCCTCCCCCAAGATGCTTATTACCATGCCTACACAGACTTATTTCATATTTCCTTTCAGCTCCTGAGTTCTTTTTAAAACAGCCACAGAACTGTAGGTTCATACATTCTTCAATAATTTGAGTCCCCCTGCTTTTTTTTTTTAAGCCAAAGGCCATGGGGTAACCAATAATCAGGGGCTGTTACTTATAAGCACAACAGCTTTTTCATGCCAACACCTGGACCAATCAATTACTGGCTTACAGCATGCATGTTAAAATGAAAACAGGAAACCCTTCAAGTGGGTGTTAAGGGTTGCCGTAATATAGCTTCAGTTATAACTTTACTTCCTTTTTATTTAGGACACATTTTAAGCTGGTATGTTCTATTACTCATTCCAATATTTCAAGAGTAGTTTTTTCAGTAAAGAGCCACCTTATGATTACTTTGGTGTACATTTGGTGTAAAATAATAACTCAGTTGTCAGTCTACAGTGCCTGTTAGGAGCATCCATTAGTTTTCTGATATATACTTGTGTATGTCAAGTCCTCCAATTTCACATAAACAGCGTGTACAAAGCAATGCTGAAGGGAACTTACACTTACAGCTATCATTAGTTCTTGATGAACTCCTGACTGCTCTTTACAGTCTATTAGGAACTTTAAATCCACTTGAAAAGCCATCAAAAAAGAATAAATGTTACATATCTGCAGTATGGTTTCCCCCATACTAGCTCTCTCCACACTTCAAGATGTCTATGGAATATTTTTTTTTCTATCTCATCTGAACTCCAAAGTTGTATTTTGACTATTGAGAGAAAGACTGGCGTGGCATAAACTGGGGATGATCTATTCCTCTATCATCTGTGACTGTACTCCTGGAATTCACTACATAGTATCACTAACTGGAGACAGAACAGAATCATGAAAAACAGTGACCACTGAGAATTCACACTCCATGTGGCCCAAAAGCTATAGGAATAAAAGAATTAAATAACGTTGTAAAAATATAATTGCCAAAATAGAAATTCTTAACCCTATTCATATTATTTCACACTACTACATTGGATTCAAGTTTCTGTTAAGAAATTAGACAAATTCTTAATTGGCAATTCACAAACTGAAAAAAATTAGTCACATCTACTTATCAAAGGGAACATATTCTGTATGGTATCTATGAAATACACTACATTTTAGTAATTTTTTAAAAAGTGTACACTAACTAGCTTACAGTAAGATGCAGTAGCTGTGTGTACCTGGTGTATAAGTAAAACGTTGAGACTGGCTTTTTTTCCTCTTCCCATTGCAAAGATAAAACTGCACCTGGACTGCAGCTGTAATCGTTTTGTTATGGTACGGAGGAACTTCAAGAACAATGTTAGCCTAAATTAAAGTTGAAACAAGATAGCATTACATTTAAAATGTAAATGAAATACACCTGTTAAATAAAGAATACTGCATGAGTGCTGACTGCAATGTTAACTCAAATGGGGATTTTTAGTTGGATGAAGCTATTGCTTTATGCATCTTCTAAACAGTAAAGCAGAAACATAACAAAATATAATTTAAGACCTGTGATGCAGGAGACATTTTTGCATATTCTAGATATTACATTTTTATTTAAAAATACATTTATGTGAAGTAATAAGTTATCTTCATGAGCATATGAATGCCATGGTAGCAGACACTAAACTTCACACTGCTCATCTCATTGGCAGGAGTCTAATGCAATGAAAATTACTTCTCACCTTAACAGTTATTCTAAATTGCCCCTTTTAGTTTTTCAAACAAGTTTATCATTTTGTTTTCTTAGGAAGCAGCAACCTAATAACTGCTTTATACTGTTATGACAATTTAGAAAAAGTCTTCAGATGAAGTAAACTGCAAAACTTGTTCATGTGTCCTATTAATCATTTACTTTACAGTAAAAGTCTAAACTGAAAAACAAAACAATGAAGACCAATTTCTTACTTAAAAAACAGAAATAGCTTTCTAAAGAAAGAAAAATAAGTTTCTCACCCCTTGACACTTTTCCCTAATTATTTTCCCTTCTACTTCCCACTGAGGTCGTCCATCTGTTGAGAGAAATTAAGTTTAAAAGAAATTCAGGCGAAAAAGCATTTTCTGAAATACGCTGACTGAAAGTGAATGCAATTCAAAATATTAAAGTTCAGTTACAAGAGGATATTGCAGTTATTGTAAACAGATTCTAAGATTCTTAAATGTTCCTCTTGTTGGAAACATCCAAGGCTCTTTATTTACTTACTTTAATATAATCTGATCAAAGTTTTCTTTACAAACAAATCTATATCACTAAGGATTTCTGCATAGATTATATTGTGAGTTGCACAGTCAAAGAGCACATAGTTCTTTACACTGATATTCTTTAAATAGGAGGAGAAAATTCAGGTTTTTCACTATGATTTTAAAATATCAAGTAAATTAAAATAATTTGTAAAATTTAATGGTCACATCCTTAACTGATGTGTATTAGTGTTAACGTACTGTGTCATTTAACATAAGCTGAGTATCTGGCCCATTCTACTTAAATTACATAGACTAATTAAAATCTGTTTAAATATATTTATAAAAAATACATTAATGAAAAAAGCATGCTGATACTTGTTTAAAGGTAAAAGCTCCTATTACATAATGTGATAAAAATTAAATTAATATTTCTAATTCCAGAAGCAAGCATGTGTACACACACACACACACACACAATACATTACCTTTTGGTAGAAGACAAAAAAGGAAAAACCAGAGATCCAACTATTCATAGATGTCATACACTACCAGTAGAAAGCTGAATGGTTGCTTTTAAGTTTGTGTCATGTTGCACGAACCACCATAGGACAAATACCAGTATGTAATTAAAAACAATAGTACATATATGATACTTAAAACACAAGCATTAGGGAGCTAGTGACTTTTCAACAGTGTCTACAACAAAATTAGACTAAAAAGTCATATTTATTACATTTCAGTGAAAAGGTAGGACTACTTTTGCCAATACATATGCTAAGTTACTTCAATCATACAAGCAGTGTGATTGACTACCATGGTTTTACCTGCAAGCTATTCACATTCAGATATTTGCAGATTCAGACCCTTAACTATCAGTCATGTATTACACAGTTTTGAGCAAGTTTTATACAGATCAGTTTTAGTGCCAACCATACCAGAGAAGCTTTCTTGGGAATTTAATAATGAAACTTTAAAAAAAAAAAACCTCCACATTTGTCTTAAAAAAAATAAAATAGAATTTTTGTGCAATAAATTATTTGAAAAAATGAAAAAGTTGTTGCAAATAGTAAGGAATCTGAAATGGTTCTTTAGAACTATTTTTTACTGTTATTAAAAGGTATTGTTTTAATTTAGAGGGTGAAGCCTTCTGTTCTCTAGGGTAACACAAGTTTATCTTTCAAGATGCACCATGTTTAAAATCCTTCTCTTTTCAAAGCTATTTACGTAAGTACTAAATATATAATTGTGCATAATGCTAAAAATAGAATGCCAGAGGAGATAAAAAGACATATATTGATAGAAAATGTTGAGGCTGAAGATGCCAAAGTTAATCTTACAATCTTGCATAAGAATCAAATAGCTAACATGAAACGTACTGGAGGCCTTATTAAAGATGCAAATAGAAAGACTCAGTTCAGAAGAACAAAGCAAAAGATGGGCAGAATAGTTTCAGGCTGTTTTACATAGACCAAGCCCAAGCAAACTACTAGAAATACAAGATAAAGATCTACAACTAGAGCTTGATATTGATTTAGGAGGTATTACAAAGGAAATAGTTAGAAAAGCCATCAGTAAACTCAAATATGGGAAATCAGCTGGGGAGGATAATGCTACTACAGACATGATTAAAGCAAGTAACAAAACAGCCCTACAGAATTTCCTTGTGTTTATGAATAGACTATGGAATGAAGAAAAAACCCAACCCAGTGTGAGAGCGAGAGAGAGAGAGCGTGCGCGTGTTATTGCAGAAGAATCACATTACTCTCAGTTTCTGGGAAAAAGTGCAACATCAACTAGAAAGTAATAAAAGGCCCTGCAATTTAGAGAGGAACAAGCAGGTTTTAGACCACTAAGATCATGTGCAGACCATACTGCTGTTCTCAGACATATTATAGAACAAAGAATGGCATAGAAAGCATCTCATGTGATAAATCTTGTAGATTTATGGAAGGCTTCTGACAGCCTACACAGACGGTCAAAAATTATAACATACTACAGAATACCAGCAAAAATAGAATCATCCAGAATCTATGTGATAATACCAAATGTGCAGTCAGAGATGGTGACATCAGCCACCAATGATCTGCTGTGATGACTGGACTAAGGCAAGGGTATATTATGTCCTGACTATTTTTTGCACTTGTCTTTGACTATGTCATAAGGGAAATAACCACAGAATGCAACCAAGGAATTTTATGGACAAACGATAAAGTACAATTGGATGACCTTGTTTTCGCTGATGATATTGTTCTGCCTAGTTCAACATATTGCTTAATGGAAGAACAGACCCAGCTTTTTGGCAGATAGAGTAAAGCAAGTCGGTTTGGTCATCAACAAGAGGAAGAGAAAATATATGGCTATTAATGTCCCAAAGTATCCATTAGAGAGGATGAAAAAACACTAGAAGTAGTAAGTCATTTACCTATCTAGGAGTGATATATGCAACAATTGTGACAGCATGCTAGAAGTCAAGCAACAAATATCAAAAGCAGCAAACAACTTTCATTAACTTAAAAATATTTGGAAAAGTAGCATGACTGGTACTAACACAAAAATAAGAATTTTCAACATCAGCATCATGTCTGTCCTCCTTTATGGAGTACGGCCATGGAAATCTACAAAAGAAATTGATAAGATCAATTCATTCCAAAGTAAATGCCTGCAGAAGATCTTTCTTGAAACATCAGAAATTCTGAATAGAGCAACCAATCTAAAGCATCAAATATGGCAAAAAGATGATGATGGACCTATTTAAGACATACTTTAAGGATACCACCAACACAACTTCCACAACTGATAACGTGGACACCACCACTTGGAAAATGAAAGTAACAAAGCAAGTAATTAAAGCAAGTAACAAAACAGCCCTACAGACTTTCCTTGTGTTTATGAATAGACTATGGAATGAAGAAAAAACCCAACCCAGTGTAAAAGAGAGAGAGCGAGAGCGCGCGCGTGTTATCGCAGAAGAATCACATTACTCTCAGTTTCTGGGAAAAAGTGCATCATCAACTAGAAAGTAATAAAAGGCCCTCCAATTTAGAGAGGAACAAGCAGGTTTTAGACCACTAAGATCATGTGCAGACCATACTGCTGTTCTCAGACATATTATAGAAGAAAGAATGGCATAGCAAGCATCTCATGTGATAAAGAGGGCATCCTAGAGGAATATTATGTAGAATAGAAAAAGTAGTAATCTATGAACATGACACTCAAACCTGAACAGATCAGCAAAAGACTGGAAAATGGCGGAAACCAGTGGACACCTTATGCAACTGAGGGTGCAGGACAATGAAAAAGAAAAATGCTACATTACAGATAGGCAATGAGAATTAGAAAACAGTTTAAGGAAACTGGCAGTTTAAGGAAAAGGTCAATCTTTTTGATTTTTAGACCTGTATTAATTTTCAGAGGGGGAGAGAGAGAGTAGGAATCTTGCCAAGAGGATGAAGTTAACTGTTTTTAAAATACTACTCCCCCACTTTATGACACAAGTCAAGAAGTTCTAGTATTATTCACTATTGCAAGTACACCTCTACCTCGATATAACGCTGTCCTCGGGAGCCAAAAAATCTTACCGCGTTATAGGTGAAACCGCGTTATATTGAACTTGCTTTGATCCACTGGAATGCGCAGCCCCGCCCCCCTGGAGCACTGCTTTACCGTGTTATATCGGGTGGCGTTATATCGAGGTAGCGTGTATGAAGAATATTTACTCAAACGGGTAATATTGTATCTGATAGGAAGAGAGTAACCAACGCTTAATTTTATCTCTATTAACTTCCTTTAAAATATTTATGTACTAGACTGGATAGTAACCTCGGGTGGGTGTTTGCTTCCTCTGCAGCATGGATCACGGCCATAGTCTTTGAGCTCAGAGGTGAAGCAGACAAGAAGCATGTGTCTCTGAAGAGTTTAACCTCTGATGTATTTGAGGCTGAGGCTGGTCTATGGTTTGTCTTGGATCCATACAAACGTTCAGATCCAATAGGCTTTGTTGCTAATGTCTCCTGTAGCAGAATTGCCTGTAGTGTGTAGAATGTCTCCTGTGTAGAATTGCCTCTCTTGTTCTTGGAATAAATGTAGAGCATTTGAAGGAGAGTACCCCTCTTCTAGACAGACAAGGCATCTGGTATGTGCACTGGATGCTGGAAAAACAGATGGGCAGGAAGCACATCTCTTAAAGCCTGCCTTATTAGTCTTTCGATCGACCATCTCAGAACCAAAGAAAGTTTTAACTAAAATCTATCCTTAGCTATATACCAATTAAACCTATACTAAAAAATCCTAATAGTGTTATCTAAGCTAGACACTGAAGACTGATCCGGGTTTACCCCAGATCGGTTCTAACCCATCAGCTAGTCATGGCTGAAAGGAACCGAGGCAGCTGGAGCACTGTGACCCAGGGACCTCTTGGTGCCAACTGGCAGAGCGCACAGGGGTGTATAAGGGCTACAGGGATTCCTTGAGTCTGGCATCTACATACAAGTTTGCCAAAGAGTGTCATGTAAGGTCTCTACTGAAAACCTGTGTCATACTGGTCATTGTAATCATTGCAAAATGTATGTAAGGATAGTATGTAAGGAGTTATGAACATTCTGACAATATGGCCCTAATGCAATCCTCAGTGGAATACAATAGGGACTATCACTTGAAGAACAACAAAGAATGTAGACCAAAGGACTGGGGGACTCTATCCTGGGAAGCAGAGACTCTGAAGATGATTTGGGAACGCTGGAGGGTAATCATCTGAATATGAGCTCCCAGTGTGACGCTGTGGTCAAAAGGGCTAATGGAATCCTGGTATGTAGAAACAGGGGGAATCTCTGTGGGTATAGGGAGATATTACCTCTGTATTTGGCGTTGGTACAACTGTTACTGGAATATTATGTCCAGTTTTGAGGTCCACAGTTCAAGAAGAACATTGGTAAAGTGGCGAGGATTCAGCAAAGAGCAACAAAAATGGTTACAGGATTAGAAAACATGCCTTATCGTGACTGAGCTCTGAGTCTATCTATTTAGTTTAGCAAATAGAAGGTTAAGGGATAGTTTGATCACAGGCTGAGTATCTACATAGGGAACAAGAAATTGGTAATGGGCTCTTCAGCTTAGACAAAGGTATTACAAGATCCAATGGCTGGCAGTTGAAGCTAGACAAGTTCAGACTGGAAATAAGGTGAACATTTTTAATAATGAGTATAATTAACCACTGCAACAATTAAGCAGATCGTCTGGTGGATTCCACTATCCCTGGCAATTTTAAAAATCAAGATTAGATTCTTTTTTAAAATATATGCTCTAGTTCAAACAGTAATTAATTCAGGAAAGTTCTACACCCTTTGTTATGTAGAAGACTAGATGATCACAGTGGTCCCATCTGTCCTTATCTATGAACCACAACCTTAACTTTGCACTCATATGGATGCTAGCTTTCCACTACCCACCTTATCAAACTCTGCCCTCAAAACACTATTAGTTATGGATGTCTGATTTAGTAATTTGGTGCTGGGAGGGGGTTTTGTGGTGATGATGGTGACAGAAAGATGGCATCCCTATGGAGCAGAATTAAGATTGTGGTATAGCTAGTTGTAGTAGTGAAGTGTGTGTGGATTAGTAGAGGGTATATTTTAGCATTATATTTCCTTGCTTTTGTGGTCCTATGTCAGGTATGTTATGTGTTTAGCAGCTTTGTCTGTAACAAAGATTTGTTAATATATAGCTGAGGTCAAAATTAACTAATGTGATCAATCACTGATGCCAACTTCTTTGTTAGGATTGTAATTATAAAAGTGTATTTAGACATCAGCTTTTGAAGAGAAATTACCAATATCTAGCGACAGCTCTATTTCAATGGTAATATCTTGCAAAATACAAGATCATGACTGAGACGTTCAGATTTATCTTTTAGTTAGACCTATGTCAGACTCATTGCAAGTTTCAGATAAAAAATAATGAAAGTCTGTCCAACTAAACAAAGTTTTACACTAATGGTGGGGGAAATTATTTTATTATTCTGGAAATTACACCATCAGATATACAATTGTTAACATAAAAGGATTATTTAATATATTAGCACTATACTGTCATTTCATTATTCCCCAAATTAGTTAATTTTGTATTTTTAAATTAAAATTGGTAAAATGTGATCTATATATTATAGATATGGAACTGCTGCACAAGAAAAAGAAGGCCATGTGAGTTAATGAAGTCCCTGTCTGGTCTTTAATATTTAAGCAACAGCAAAGCTGGATGTTTACTGGAAATTAATGACATGCAGGGTGAAGTTGACTACCCAAGGCCATTGAAACTTAACTGGTGATTTGTCAAGAAGTACCCTACAAGTCTGTTGATATGAAAATACTTTTTGAGTCATCAGTTTGGTTGTGTGTACGATACCACAGATTTGAGTCATGTACTTTATTTTACAGGGCATTTAGAGAAAATTTAAGCCCAGTACAACAGCTAGATTTTTATCTTTCCCCAGACAGCCTATTGAAGACAAGGCACAAAATCCATGTTGGCGGAAAGGCAGAATTTAGTTTATGTTCTTATGCCCTGACTAGTTGCAAAATTCACAGTTTGCTGAGCTGCCAAGAAACATCTGATTCTAGTTGCATATTAACTGAAAAATGAGGAGCAATCAGCTAAAGGAGCAGTCCAGAATGCCCATGATGGTGGTGCCCTCCTCATTACTTTTAATCCACTGATTAAGGCACTTACCCAGGAATATGGAAGGCCTGGGTTCAAATCCCCCACTGCCTGATGAGGAACAGGGATTTTAACTTGGGGTCTCCCAGACCGCAGAAGAGAACCTTAGCTGCTGGGCTATGAGATATTCTGGTGTGGGTCTTTCAATCTCTCCTGTTGTAGCTGTTTCACTGTGTATAAGTAATTGAGTAGTCATTGGGGCAAGGACTTGAACTCTGGTCTCCCACATCCTGCTGAGTGCCCTAAGCACCAAGAATTCTCATTCTTTTTCCATGGTCCAGTGTCTATTCAGTCAGTCATTCTGAATGTTTGTGTGGGTATCAAACACAGCAAGAGTGGAATGAAATATTTTTAAAATAAGAAAACGCGTCTGTAAAACCACAAACAGTATTGGAACTCAGGAACAGATGTATCTGAAGCTACTTTTTTAGTTGATATTTCAAGTTGTTAGGGTCCCTGTATTCACTGTGTAAGTTGTGTATTTTTTTTCTTCAAATCAGTCAAACATTTAAAAAAAAAGGGGTGTTCCTTTTCTATGTCCGAGCACATGAGTGTTTTAAGCTACCTATTTTTTTGGGGGGGGGGGGGGGGGGGGGGGGGAGGGGGGGGGGGGGGGGGGGGGGGGGGGAGAGAAGAGAAGAGGTAGAAGGGGAGACAGGAGGAGAAGTAGCGGGGAAGGTACAGCAAGATTGCTCCCTAATACTGTATAAAGACAAGTTATCCAGAACTCTTGAACCTCACTTGAATTAAAGGGTACAGGATAAAGCTCAAACTAAAGAAGAACAGAAAAGTTTAGCAAAACTAAAGAAGCCTCCTAAAGAGCTGCTACAATTATGCCTAACACAACTGCTTCAGGACTAAAACAAGAACAAGAACAGAAACTTATTTTCTTTAGATAAGTTTTAAACTGCAGCTTTCATTTCAGGTAGTTACTTCAATAATATACAGCTGGATATACTATTAGGTCAAATCTTCTTACCCAACCCTATAGGAAGTAGGGCTTCCAAAATTTCCCACTATCAAACTTAAAGAATCTGCTAGCTACTGTAGGTTAATTTGTTACTACTGTATTATATATTGTATGAGAGCAATCTGAAGTTTAGTTTTTCTAAAATACATGAATGCACTAGAGTTTTGTGAAGAAAAATAGTAAATAGCTTTAATAAAAAGTATATTAAACTAATGAATATTTGCAACATAAGCGCTTTGAATGGACTTTACTAACAAGGTAAGGCAAGAATTTTGGCCCTTCAGTTCTCAACTTACTTCTGGGGGAATTCTGTGCCAAAAAATTAAATAAGTTTTGCATAAAATATTTTAAAATTCTGCACATTTTTTGTCAAAACAACACAGTATAATCACACCTGTTTCAATTATTTTGGTAATTTATTTCAAAATACCTGTCAGCAAGTAGGTCTGTAACAATACAGACAACTAAAAAGTTTTCCTGAATATTTTTGACAAATAGATTCCTTACTAGCATATTAATACAGAATTCTGAGTAATTAATTTTAAACTACAATACAGAAACATATTTCCTGCGCCCCTAAAAAGCAGTGCAAAGGCTTGGGTGAGTTGGGGTAATGGAGGAGCTGAGGAAGAGGGAAGTAATTGGTGGGAAGGAGCCTGGGTGTGAACCTGGAAGGTTGTTGGGCATGGGTGGGAGAAGTATGGAACAGGTTTTGGGGGGTGAGTGGGGAGGGACTGTTAGGGAGCCTCCCCCATGCAGATCCTGGCTGATCCCTTAGCCTCCCTCATTCAGTCAGGTACATCTGCTCCGCCCCATGTGTCCTTGCATCCCCATTCAGCCACCCCTTCTCCCCACATCCATCCCTGAACTCCCCTCCCCCATTCCTGCACCCCCATTCAGACACCCCATCCCCATGTGCACTTCCAATCCCATTCAGCTCCTAGCTCAATGCTGTCAACCCACTAGCTTCTGTGCTCCTGCCCCAGTCTGTCCCCCCCACCCACTAGCCCTTCTGAACTCCAGTCTATGTAATCCCCTAGCAGCCCCATGTGCCCTACTCTTTCCATCCCCCCCATATCCCATGCCTCTTCAACTGGTCCCATGGGCAGGGCACTCTCCTCTCTACCCGTGGCTGGCTGAGCCAACTGCCCCCTCTTCTGGTACTACAGCAGCCCCTGGTGGGCAAAACGTGTAACTGCTGCGCATCTCCAGCAGAATGCATTTTTTGCAGAGAAAAAAATCTTCAGGGGACATGAATTCTGCGCAGTGGCACAGAATTCCCCCAGGAGTATCATTTTTATTACTCTGTACACCAGCTGAAATCTTAAGAGAATAAATAGGATGTGTACATGTACGATAAATACAAGACCAGATTTTTAGGCACTCACACATTTGCTTGACTCCTTATGCATACAAATATCCAATATACATGCACAATTTGGGTATGTATGCAAGCAAGTGGCCACATCAGCATCTAGCTCTTTACATATTGCAAATATCTGATTTGCGCACACATCTGGCATTGTATTTATCTATGCAATTTATGCACAAGCAAATATATACATGCAAATGCACATGCTTAACTGAACCAGATTTTTAAAGATCTATTGATGCCCCTTAAGTACTCTTTGGGAAAAAATATTTTATGTAGACACCTTGGTTACCAAAATTTTTATTTTTTTATCTTCTGCCTCTTAATTGTTTGTCAAACTTGTATGAACACAAAATTCTCTATTTACCAATTTGTTCATGATGTTTATTCCTGTAGCGGAGGTCTCGCCTGACATGAGCAATTAACACATGGAGGGAGGCCTCATTTCTTGGTGGACAAAATTAGGGTAGTAAACAGATCTTTAGGCTGAAAACAGAACATTTCTACTAAATAAGATAAGTAAACAGGTCAGGAGGTTAAAAAGATAGAATGTCTGAGCCAGCTAAGATAAGAGGGAGAACACCCAAAGACCCATTTACTAACAAAGGACAAGAAAGATAGGAATGTAGAGATGAGGTAAAGACTAGGGTGAGCGTGGACTATGCATGGACAGAGCATGCTACACAGGGAATGGTTCCTGCAAAGTAAAATGTTTGATACATTGCATTTACTGTGCATTGCAATATGTAAACATATATAAGGCAAGAAGTTTTCTGTATAACTTGGATGTGTGGAATGCCCTGTACCCACCCACTACGTTTACGTCTGATCAACTCAGTGTAGCTTGCTGTATGCCAAATCAAAGAATCTGAGTGACAAAATCTGGTGTTAAACTGAGTTTTTTGGATCCCAAAAAAATGGATGAAGTATTCTCCCAGAACTGGACAAGGTGTTCTGGATAAATTGCATGGAAAAGGTCTCTGAAGGAATCCCAACAATTCCTCACCTGAAAGCATGATAACACAGCTAATTCCTAAGCAGTAAATAAGTCACAGGCAACACATGACTCAAATGGCGAACAAATAACTGGAACAGACGTCAAATAGTTCCCTGTTATATTTCATACAATTTTTTTCTAGTAAAACACAAGAGAAGGGGAATGCATAATATATGCAATGTATAAGCAGTTCCAAGTTTTCAGTGAGGAACTAGTTCGTTTGTAATAATCTTCCTGAGGCAGCAACTGTACTATTTTCATTTATAGCACCTAACCCACAGAACACAGATCACTGATCAAATTGAGGTTTGAGATTACAACTTGCAAAGGTTTTAATGCATTTACCACTGAAACATTCATAATTCCAGCAGTTCTTTTCAAAACTAAAAAAGGTAACTTACCTTGTCCTTTTTCAAGAAATATAATTTTTGATTCTGGAAGAAAATTAGATCCAGTCATAACCATTTCATGGCCTCCATTTACGGAACAACTGTTGATGCTGTATTTTTCTATCTGAGGAAGTTCTTGAGCAGATCGCTGAGCTATTTTTTAAAAAGGGTTGAAAAACGAAAAAATGTTTAACTACTTTCCTATTTTGAGTCAAACTGAAATTACGAAATGAAGGATGATATAGTAAGCAATCATGAAACTTCACAACAGGTTAACCGTATACATTGGATTCACTTTTCAGTTTAGTGAAATCCGTTTAAAATATTTCTGAATTATTTTAAGGTCAAAATAATATTACCAAAAGCTACTTAAGATTCTTTATATGACCCATTTTGGTATTCCCACACCTGTAGTTTACAAATGAATACGACAAAGAACTTGAACTGTTGAATTAGAAACACTGCTACTTGGGGCATGTTTACACTTACCTCCGGGGCAATTGATCCAGCAGGGGGTCGATTTATCGCGTCTAATGACGACACGATAAATCAACCACCAAGCGCTCTGTCATCGACTGGAGCAAGAGGCGCAGCAGGAGTCGATGGGGGAGCATCAGCAGTCGACTTACCACAGTGTCTTCACTGCGGTAAGTAGATCTAAGTACGTCGACTTCAGCTACGTTATTCAGGTAGCCGAAGTTGCGTAACTTAGATCGACCTCTCCCCACCCCCTAGTGTAGACCAGGCCTTAGTCTCTAGTAAGGATGTAGAATCTGCCAACTGAAACCATTAATTAGCATTTTTTCCAAAAATAAATGCTTTGACTTTTAAATATATAAATTATAAAGTATTTGTTACATAAAACCCAAAATGAATACTGATGCTCTTATGTAGAAACATGATTATTACTTTTTACATGAAAAAGTCCATTAAGTACAAATTTTGCTCTTCCCAAATTTCCCCTTATTTTACGCTAATTTCTTTATTAACACAATTTAGCATACTGAAAAGCTTAAGAAAATTTTAACACTTTAATTTTACATTTAAATCTACAATGTTCCAACTACTCTCTAAGTATCTTCAGTTAGTGATAGATAGGTTTTACAGTAAATGCACACAGTTTCAAAAATAATTTCACAGCCATAATATTCCAGTGGATTCTACTGCCTAAAATTCTACTGACAAATGGAAAAGAAAGCTATTGCAACTGTAATTAAGAGATTTTAAATGTGTGTAAGAGACTAATTGTTACAAAACTTACAGCATTCAACAGGTATGGAAGCGATCTGTAGAGACAACACTTTTCCACTAGGCTGTGGGATATGAACACGGAACACAAGTCGCACTCTGGTATTCTTTCTTCCAATATCTGTCTCTCCTTTACGGAGCTCTATATCTGAATTGCGGAGTTTCAAAATACCTGCACAATCAATACTGGAGGATAAAGGGAGCAGAAGGGTTAGAAGACAGATAGAGAAAAAGAAGTCAAGTATTACTAAATGATCAAAAACATATCCTAAAGGTCTCAGTTTAACTCTCTTGTTAAACTAGAACTAAAATTAACTCTTAATTTTGCTCTGTGCCACTAACTTGGATAGATGCTACTATGATGCTTTAAATTAGGGCAAAAAAGGAAACTCTGGATTTCAGCTGTAAAGTTATATTTTGGGAACTTACATCCCCTGTCCTTTGGACTTTTTAAAAAAAAAAAGATCAATTATTTGTATTACAGTAGTACCTTCCTGATGACAGTTTTGAAACAAGTCACTCAGAAGTGATAACCATGTACAATTCTGCATGGGAAACAGTGTCATAAAATGGCCAAACCTGCAACCAACTGGCCTAACAAAACTCTTTCTGAAATTCCAAAATAGCAATTATTGTTTATTTGGGACAACGGTTATGTAGTCAACTAAATAATAGGGTGACAGAGACTGCATAGCACTGTTATGGGACAACAACTACGGACGACTACAGAAGGAATTTTATGGAAAATTTCAAATAGTTATACACATTAAAACCTGTAACTAAGTAAACTCTGTTGCTGCATTATATGGTAGTCCACATTTTTCTTCTAAAAACCCCACATTAAAAAAAAGTATTCCTACTCATACTGAGAAATTATACACACGTTTAGCCAAATCAGCATATATGCTGAACTTGATTCATGTAAGAAAACAATTTATGGTGCTCACTTGGCTTCTAAGTAGTATGGTGTAACATTTTAGATGGGATGACAGGTTCCCCCTTTGTTCATTAAAATAATACATAATCATTCCATTTCAGATTTTGCACAGAGGCCTGAAGAAAAGTTAGGATAATAATCCAACTACAGGTAGCAAAAAGCATTTTTTTTTTAAACTTGCTGGCAGAAAAAAACCCCCAGACACTACATATAGTACACAATTAAAAATCAAAGCAATTAAGGCTATGTCAAGTTACCTTAAAAAAAAAAAGACACCATTTTCAAGCTTGTATTGCTTTGAAAGGAATACACAAATGATTAACTTGCTAGTTTGGGAGAAATGCTGCTACACACCTGGCAGACATATTATTTTCAGGAAGAAGTGGAATTTCCAGTACTTTTGTGCTGGTAATTATTATCTCTTGGCTAGCAGTAGCAACTGTTTTCCCAGTGATTCGGTGCACCTGGTAGAATGCATGAGGTCGTAAGTAGCGATCATCTGCTGTTCCAATGAACATCTGTAGGTTTACTGGCTTCTCACTGTAGCCTATGAGCTGATAAAAAAAATAGATACAATTCTAAAACTTTAACTGGATTTTATGGTGTTTCTATTTTTGAGTCAAATTACATTTTTATTTGTATATATAAACACACAATTATAAAAGGAAAAATATTAAGCTATTAATATTTATTCACAGACCTTGAAACTTTTTCAGCCTCTGATGTGGCATGACAAACAATTCTACAAGCAGCAAACCATGTGCAAATTGCTTGTCCCTCGGGACAGATTAGAAGAACAAATATTACAAAGAAGTTTGCTAGGGTCTGTCTACATTGACACACTAGAAAAATTAATCCAAATTAACCAAAAGTGTGAATTAAAAGTGGATTAGTTAAATCGCATTAAACTCCCACGTGGACATTCTTATTCAGAATTAAATTAGCCTTAATCCAAAATGAAATAAACAAAGTCAAACTAAGGCCTCTGCAATTCTGAATAAGTGCATAAACCACATTAAACACCTGTGTGTAACTAATCCACTTTAAATTCACACCTTTGGTTAATCTGGATTAATTTTCCTGAGTGTCCCCATGTAGATAAACCCTTAGAATGAATGGGAGGAGTTAAAGCTCCTTACTTCATTTTGAATTTTCTTAATATTTTTCTAAGAAGCAAAATTATGATTTTGGAGTTTCCTCAGTTTAATAGTTTATTAATGAGTTTCTACAACTTTTAAATTTTAAAAGCAAATAAAATTCTCCACGCTTATGAATTAGTATTGTCAAAATTATCCTATTTCCATAGCAGAAAATGCACAAACAGTTAGAAGCTTAAAACTAAATGTTTTCGAAGTTAGATATTTCAGATAACTGAAGCTATTCCAACAAGCCAGAATTTTATCATTTTCCCTACATAACTTCTATACCAGAAACACACTGTTCTTAGCATTTCATTTTTTAAAAATTGATTCAATAGTATAAAGAAGTTTATTTTCATTAACTTATCTAATTCTGCAACATGTATTAGTAAACATATGCATAAAAGATTTAACTGTGAAGGGAAGTTGACAATTGTATGTTTTCAAGCACAGACATACACAGAAAGAATTTACTACTTTAAATTGTATCTTTCTATTTGCAACTGCAATGACAGCTAATAATTTAGAAGTTAAAACCAATTTTTGTTGCATATGGTTGCCACATTTAGGAAAAAAACCAAAAGTGTTTTCTCCAAAGGTTAAATTTACTGCTTTACATCAGTAATAAGCAAAACTTGTGTTTTGAAAATGTAACAAGGATCAACCCCATTCTTTTGCTGTAGTGCCTGAAAAAATTAGGAACCTGAATTCAAAGAGTTAGCCATATTTTAAAAAAAGATGTGGACTCTAAACCTAAACAAAGTTTAAATTAAGAAAGTGACCATAAAATCTGGAGAAATTATAGCATTGCACTACCTCAAACAAATTTTAATCCTTATGGCAGTGGTTCTCAGCTTTTTTCTACAACATTCCCCTATCCAACAAAAAATCCTCCTCTCAGTTAGCTAGACCCTCCCCTCCATTTAGCAATATGGCAGAAACAGGATGGTCATGACCTAGCACCTATATACAAATTCCATTGGATTTACAGTTACCAAATTGAACTGCGCTCATATTACATCTTGTGTCTCAGAGTACTAATCAGTTTCACCAGTTATGAGGCCTTTATTCATACTGACACAAAATATGGAGCCTGGAGGACTTCCATGTTTACAGAATTGACATTTAATAAGACAGTCTGATTTTGTAAACCCATAAGCTTTTGTATAAAGAATTCAATAGGTTTCTTTCTTGGTTTCCAAATGGCTCAGTGCTTCCTTGTAATGGGAGTATGTATGCCTGATAATCCTCTGCCAGCAATCACTACTCCTGTAAAGTAGTATAGTAGCTGTCAAGCATTCTGGCGTGTGTTTTGGTAGGAATCCGCCGTAGGGAAAAGTTAGGCTTCATGCACAAAAGAGGGAAGAAAGGAAGGTTGGCTGCTACCTGGCTGTGTGGAAGAGTTCTGGAAGCATGTATTGTAAATTTAATTTCCCTTTGTGGGGAAAACAGCGCAAGAGACAGTTGCAGGCAGGTCTGGCAGGGAGACCAAAAGTGCTGTGTAACTGGCTACAGGAAAATGGCAAATTCCATGGGAGGAAAGAGAAGGTTACTCACCTTGTGCAGTAACTGAGGTTCTTTGAGACGGTTGTCCATGTGGGTCCTCTACTTCAGGTGTCTTGACACTTTATGCTTGTAATTGGAGATTTGTGGTAGCAGTGCCCAGTTGGACTGCGCACGTGCCATAGCAGTCTCAGGCCATTCAAAAGGTTACGTAGCGGTGCACAGCCAACTGTCCCCCTGTTCCTTCTCTACCCCAGAGAATCTACATGAAACTCCGAAGTAGAGGGGAGGAGGAAAAGTAGTGGAGCATCCACAGTGACAACCATCTCTCAAAGAACCTCAGTTACTGCACAAGGTGGATAACCTTCTCTTCTTCGAGGAGTGTCCCTGTGGGTGCTCCACTTTAGGTGACTATTGAGCAGCGTCCATCAGTGGAGGGGAGGGGCTTCGGAGTTGCATTATTGATGGTGGATAACACTGTGAGCCCAAAGTGAACACCTGATGCAGATTGTTGCTCTAGAGAATAGTGTTTAGTAAATGTATGGACTGATGTCCAGGTTGCTACTCTGCAAATATTAGTGATAGTGACATTGTTGAGAAAGGCCAAGGATATTGCCTGTGCTCTGGTGGAGTGTGTGCGAACTTCCACTGGAGGTTGTAGATTGTTGTTTTGGTAGCACAAATGGATACATCCTGATATCTATTTGGATAGTCTCTGTTTTGAGATGGTTTGACCCATCGAATGCTCTGTTATGGAAACAAACAGTCTCTGATTTTCTAAAAGTTTTTGTTTTTAGTGTAGAAAGCTAATGCTCTGCGAACATCCAATGTGTGGAGTGAGGCCTGCCTCCCTCCTGTCCGCATGTGGCTTTGGATAGAACACAGGTAAGAAAATGGGTTGGTTCAAATGAAAGGGGGAAGTGACTGGGGAGGAACTTGGGATGCGGTCGTAGGGTTACTTTATCTTTAAAGAATGTTGTATAAGGTGGGTGTTCCATTAGGGGACCTAATTCTCCCACTTGTCTGGCGGACGTGATGACATTGAGGAAAGTCACCTTCATGGATAAGTGCAAAAAAGAGCAGGTTGCAAGGGGTTCAAACAGCTTTCTGATGAGTCTGCGTAGAACAAGGTTGAGGTCCCACATGAGTGTGGGTTTTTTTATTGTGGGATAAGTGTTTTCAATGCCTTTAAGGAAGTGTTTAATGGTTGGGTGAACATATACAGTGACCCCCATCCACCTTGTTGTGAAAGGAGGTAATAGCAGCCAAGTGTAATCTGATGGAGCTTGTGGATAGCCCCAATTTTTAAAGTCCTAGAATATAGCCCAGGATCCTCGGTAGGGGAGACTATTGTGGTAAGAGCGGTTTATCATGGCACCAGGTGCAGAATCGTTTCCACTTATGGATATATGTCTTTCTTGTACTTGGTCTCCGACTGTTCAGTAATGTATCTTACTTCCTCAGAATAGGCCTCCTTGACCCCAGTCAGCCATGGCGTAACCAGGCCTTGAGGTGGAGTACTGCGAGGTTGTGATGACGGATGCGTCCCGTCCCACATCTTGAGATAGAAGGTACTCCAGGTACTTAGTGAGGTACTAAGGGAAGGGTTCGAGGCGGTTTCACTGCAATCTGAAGCAGGTATGGGAACCATGTTTGTCTGGCCATGTAGGTGCAATAAGAATGACCGTGGATTTGTCCTGTTTGATCTTGCGAATGACTCTGCTTAGGAGTGGGGTCAGAGGAAATGCATACATCAGTGGTGCCTCCCATTTTATGAGGTGAGCGTTGCCTGGTGTGTGGTGTCTCAATCCCACCCTGGAGAAATACTGTGGGCACTTGGTGTTCTGAGCTGTTGCAAATACATCTATGGTAGGGAACCCCCATAGTTTGAATATGGACTTGAGAATTCTGGGATTCATCTCCCATTCATGGGTTTGTGAGAAGTCCCTGCTCAGGACATCTGCTATTGTATTCTGACATCCTGGAATATAGGATGTAGATATCTCTGTTGTTGGTGATGCACCAATTCCAAAGTCGTATCACCTCTGTACATAGGGAGTATGATCATTTTACCCCCGGGTGGCTTATGTAAAACATGCATGCTATATTGTCAGTGAGGATCTTGATGGCATTGTTCTTATTTAGAGGGAGAAAGTGGTTGCATGCATTTCGGACTACCCTTAGCTCCAGTAAGTTTATATGCAGTTTGGACTCTGCTGGGAACCAGCGGCCTTGACCATATTGTTGAGTAGGTGTGCCCCCAAGCCTATTAGGGAAGCGCCTGTCGGGATTGTCATGGTTGGAGTTCTTTGTTGGAAAGGGACTCCTGGACAGACGTTCTTTGGTTGTGTCCACCATGTTCGAGAGTCTTTTACTCTGTGTGGCATTGTGAAGTGTCTGTTGAGAGAGTGTCTGTGCGGCACATATACTGTTCGAAGCCAGGCCTGCAAGCATCTCAGGTGGAGTCTGGCATGTTTGATAAACTTTGTTGCTAACATATGCCCCAAGAGATGTAAACACATTCTATTGGATGTTTGTGGGCTGTCTATCACTGTTGAAATTGGATTGACTAGAGTAAGGAAGTTGTTGGGGTAGTGTTGCTATTGCTGTTAGACAGGTGAGACGGGCTCCTATGAATTCCAACTTTTGTATAGGAACCAGTGTGGACTTTTGCACATTTATCTGCAACCCTAGGTTTGTGAAAAGAGTTACCGTGCTCTGGATGGTGTTTATTGCTTCTTGCAGTGTTGGTGCCCTTATGAGGCAGTTGTCTAAGTATGGAAATATCATTACTCCGTGTCTGCGGAGGTGAGCTGCAATGACAGCAAGAACTTTGGAGAAGATCCTCGGAGCAGTGGACAGGCTGAAAGGTAGTACTCTGTCTTGGAATGTTGTTTCCCTAGGGTGAATCTCGGGAATCTTGTGTGGCCGGTGTACGGTAATATGAAAATATTCATCTTGGAGGTCAAGGGCCAAGAGCCAATCTCCCTTCTCTAGGCCCAGAATTATTGTGCTTAGAGTCACCATTTTGAAACGTTGTGTTCTTACAAATTTGTTGAGTTTGCGTAGATCCGTGATGGATCTCCACCCACCGGTGCGGAGGATTTAGAGCTGTGTGGCATAGGTATAGCAGGTGGCACCATTGTACTGCTTAGTGCAGAGGTTTTCTTCAGTTCCGTGGGTGCCAAGCTGGAAGGTTTCACTTTACTGTGTGAACCTCCATTTGAGCTTGGCTGCATAGGGTCTTTAGCTCTTCAGGAACTCTTGGTACTGGATGTGCCCGGTGCCTCGCGGTCCAGCACTCTTGGTGCCATCGGTACCGGGGCAGATTTTTCAGTTGGAGATAGTTTCTTTTAGGCAATTCTTGGTGCGGGGACTGCTTTTTGGTAGCCGTTGNGCTTAGAGTCACCATTTTGAAACGTTGTGTTCTTACAAATTTGTTGAGTTTGCGTAGATCCGTGATGGATCTCCACCCACCGGTGCGGAGGATTTAGAGCTGTGTGGCATAGGTATAGCAGGTGGCACCATTGTACTGCTTAGTGTAGAGGTTTCCTTCAGTTCCGTGGGTGCCAAGCTGGAAGGTTTCACTTTACTGTGTGAACCTCCATTTGAGCTTGGCTGCATAGGGTCTTTAGCTCTTCAGGAACTCTTGGTACTGGATGTTCCCGGTGCCTCGCGGTCCAGCACTCTTGGTGCCATCGGTACCGGGGCAGATTTTTCAGTTGGAGATAGTTTCTTTTAGGCAATTCTTGGTGCGGGGACTGCTTTTTGGAGCAGAACCCCTGTCAGAGGCTGCCACTGGTGAGGGGGTGTCCTGGATGCAAGATCAGACACTGGCCTGAGGGATTTCTCCATCATGAGGGACTTCAGTTGGAGATCTCTGGCTTTTCTTGCCCTGGCTGCCAGCTTTCTGCAGGGTGGGGACTTTTGAGTAATGTGAGTCTTGGACACATTATGTGTGGCTGTCAGAGACCCGTACGGAGAGTCTGCAAGTGAGGCAGCATTTAAAGCCAGGTGAGCCAGGCATTCTTGAGAAACCTGGTCTCTTAGAGAAAAAAAATAGGGATAAATCCTGTTTGAGACTATAGCTGTGTACCTGTCAAAGAGACGGGGTGGATGGGGAAAGTAAAAGGGAAATTTAATTGTTTTTGAATGAAGAAATAAATTATATTAGGGCAAGGGGATAGTGAAGCTAATACAACTATGAACTATCTACTATTAATCTTATCTGAGGTAAGAGAGGGTGCTGCTGATCGCTCTAACTCAAGCCAAAGGTGGTAGAGAAGGAACGGGAGGATGGTTGGATGCGGACCGCTATATAAACACTTGGAGTGGCGCAAGATGGCTATGATGCGTTCATGGCCCAACCAGGCACTGCTACCACAAATCTCCAATTACAAGAGCGGGTGTCAAGACACCTAAAGTGGAGCACCCACAGGGATACTCCTCAAAGAAGAAAAGCTGGATTCTGGCATACTGGATCAATTCCATGGAACTGCAGAGTCTACAGGGCCTTTACTGAAAAGAAAAGGGTGGTTTGCACTTCTTACAACTACTGCTTCAGGATGTCTGAAGAGTCAAGGCAGCATCACTGCACTGGGTTTATACTCAGTTTACATTCTCACAAGGTCCCCTCCCCCCCAATTTTAAGGACCAGAAACATGTTTTTAAATCAAGGGGGGGGGGGGAGGGGGGAGGGGAGAGAATCAAAAGCCCTCACAAAGAGCCCCAGGTTAAGAAAAAAAAATTAATATGCCATACAAAAGTTTGACTAAAGTTTGTGCGTGTGTCCTGCATCACCTGAAAACTCATGATCTTTGGCTATCAAATGAAAAAACAAAGTCAAGAAGATTTCTTACTGAGAAAGCCATTTACTTCACACACAACTTGTTTGAGCACGAGTTCTCAGCAACGCCATAGAGATAGCAGCAATCGATGTTATTTGCTGGCTGCCTCATTACATTTTCTTCTTTAGGGAAATAAATTTTGAATTTCCTCACAAACAGTAACAATCCTAAATAAACACTTAGGAAGTAGAGGTATAAGAACAATGGGGCATTGAAATATAGAAACACCACATGTAAATAATTAAAGTTGGGAGTATGAATTTTTTGTAGTCACGTTGTAACAGATTCAGCTAACAGTATAATTCCTAATGTTTATACAGAATGCAAAGTTGCACAAATATATTAAAACAGAAATGAATGTTAACTACTGTAGAAGGCCAGTAGCTTAAAAAGACTTATGGAATCAGTGCCTAATGGTTGGGTACTACTAAATTATTCCAAAATAAGCCATGGTTCATAAGTCCCATAAAGAAAAGGGCCATGTGGTAGCACAGGATCCCAATGAAAGGGAGGGATGTCCAAAGGGAAAGACAACAACCAAAACAGACTTGGATAGCTGAGACCTGAAGCACCAAGCAAAGATGAATGAGCTCTTTTCAATATCAGGCTAAGAGTCACCCTTGATCTGAAGGTGGGACTTCTGCATTTTAGAATCCTAGGACAAGCCAGATCCCATCCCAAAATACAAAAAAGGTCAACCCTGAAGTTTCTTGACTTCAAGCCTTTGAAAGCAAAGGTAGTGTCCTCTGAGGAGGAACCAGTAATGGATGAATTAGAGATTGTTACTAACCTCCCTGTTGGAAGCAAACTGGAAGAGGATATAAGATGTAACCTGTATCCATTAGCAGTTTGAAACATACAAAACCAAAAAAATACTCTGGCATCCTTTGGGTCTGAAGGCCCACTTGTTACTGTTACTACTAGTCCGGGACCCCAGCCTCCCCCCCCCCAGAAATCAAGAAAATTCAGAAATATGGTTACAATGAGGTTACTGATTTGTACTTTCAACCTTAACTCAAATTTTGACATAGTTTGTTTTAAAGCAAGTTAAGGTTGCAAAGTGGGGCACTGAAACGTCAGGCAGTGACAAAGTTGAAGCTGCCTTCAATGGTTGTAGCTGTGGTAGTATCTTCCTTTGTGTATATGCAGTATGATACAGTTTACTTATATTACAGTAGTGCTTAGAGGCCTTGTTGTGTTGGCCACAGTACAAACAAATAGTTGAAGACAGTCCATCCCATGATCCCATACTATCTGCAGAGAACAGAAAATGACCCTGGGATATGTAGTCAATTTGCCTGTCTGGAGCACTCCATTTCATTAACTGCAGTTGTGTTCAACTGTTTGCTAACAGTAGAAAAATACTCTGTAATGCAGTGTGTGAAATACTGTAGGTAAAAGCCCTTGCCTCACTACAAATGCAACACTTTCTGTATCATAAGGAAGAAGGCTGGACTCCTTCCACATGCACTCCATACCAAGGATTAATGATCAAAGAATATTAACTACACTTTTTAACTCCTAGGAAGGGGATTGTCGTACCCATCAGCTCAAAGGTGAGGCACTGCTCAGAGTGTGCACTGCCACTATCCCTGTGACACCTGCTCTGTGAACATAGAGGACTTCACTATTCATAGTCATCAATTCAGCACTAAAATTTCACTACCACAACTTCTGAAGGAAAAAAATACATGTCTCTGAATGAAAAAGTGTTCTTTATTCTAGTAAAATTTTTTTTAAATTCATAAATTTTACTCCCTTAAAAATTTCACAAGTAGCTGAGCAATAATCTCCTGTTCTGTCACAATGGGTTCTGACAAGATTTTGAAAACTAAAGCAAATAAACCTATGTACAGTAATGTTGCTTAACAGCCAAAAACTTGTAACTAAATATTAATGAATTTATTTTATTTACCCTTCTCCAAAAAAGCCATCAGGAGGGAAACCCCTCCCCCACAAATAATGACACATTGTTAAATTTAATACTGACAGATTCAGTAGACAAAGCTTTATACAACATACTAGTAAGTGCAGTACAGTCACCACGATGAAGCCTCAGTTATATTAAACTACTGACATTAATACCAGTGAGCCTGCCTGAGACTCAACCACGTGTCCATTACAAAGAGATAGTAAATTAAACTGGTGGTTGAGTGAAGGGGAGACTGAAGTGTTATATTACACATGGTGTTATTAAAAAAGACATTTGTCAGCATCTGTTCTAGTCATATATCTATCTATCTTTATAAGCATATATATTCATACTAGAGAAGTAAGCTTGTTATAATAAATTTCCATATACCCCCTTCCCCAGGGTAATGAGCAGCATGTTGTAAATAATGAACAAGTTACTGCACACTGTCACTACTGACCTCTAAAAACCCTCCTCTGGTAACAGTATAGTGACACACACCACCCACTGCTTTGTGGAGGAAACTCAGCCAAGTTGTTTTTGTGTTTCTGTATCGTTTCCATAGCAAAGGTCAGTGCATGCGTAAGTTAAACTAAAGCTGGAAGGCTAAAGACGGAAGGTCACTACAGGATAAGCTAGAACAGCTTCACTCCAAACAGTTTGAGCTGTACTACTGAATTATATGTGGATAACTTCTGTATGCATGGAGACTATGCTAAAATTGTGATTCACCATTTTCACCAGTTTATTACTAACAGCAATATTAAGACATTGCAAATCTTTTCAAGTCTTCCCTGAAAACTTGTGTGATACTAGAATACACACGAATTCCATCTATAAAGAAGAAAGTACAAAGTCACATTTTACATTCTGCAAGCTACAATTCTACTATAGACTGAGAAATTTATTTTAACATGAGTAATCCTACAATACTCAGGGCTGTATAAATTGCAGTTTGATCGAAGAGAAGACTAACGATTGAAGTTCAGGATCTATGGGAAAAGCTTTAAAAAAAAAAAAAAAAAATCAAACTTGTTGGTAGAATTCATATTTTGCAACAAATACCCAGAAGTCTTATTTTACAAATTTAATTAAAACTAAATGAATATTTGTGTTTCATCTATGCTTTACATCAGGGGTAGGCAACCTATGGCACGCGAGCTGATTTTCAGTGGCACTCACACTGCCCGGGTCCTGACCACCAGTCCGGGGGGCTCTGCATTTTAATTTAATTTTAAATGAAGCTTCTTAAACATTTTAAAAACCTTATTTACTTTACATACAACAGTTTCGTTATATATTATAGGTTTATAGAAAGAGACCTTCGAAAAACGTTCAAATGTATGACTGGCACGCGAAACCTTAAATTAGAGTGAATAAATGAAGGCTCTGCACACCACTTCTGAAAGGTTGCCGACCCCTGCTTTACATTAATTCCCATGAACTGAATCTGGTGGATAAGGCAGGTAAATGTTTCATTTCTTTAATTATTTAAGTCGAATTTCCTTACAAGGTCTACCTCAAAATTTGAGATGAGTGTCCTACAATAATTCTACTTATATAGAAAACCAGTGCTTCATAACAGGTTAACAGTAATATAATTTGGTATGTTCTGGTTTTCTGTAACTACAGAAATCTGGTTTCTACTAGAGAATCTGTCACTAGCAGTTTATTAAAGCCAAAATAATATTACATTTATATTGGAACTGAAAGTGCCCAGGAGAACAAACATTTAAGCTAATAGACAAAGGCGTACTACACTGCTGGAATTCAAAGTTACTTATGCTAAGGCTTGTAAAATCAGTTCTCACTTTTAAAGTGTGACTTATGCTTACTAACCTAGCATTAATAGCCACCAGTTGGGTAAATCAGACAATTTAAAAAGGACTCAAAACTCAAAACCCAAACCCCCGTTATTCAAGTAGTAAAAATAATTAAGCTGTTTTTGCAAACTGAAGTCGTCTATTACTTTTTGAGAGTTCATTAAGAAACACTGCCACATGCAGGCAAACTTCCCAAAGTACTCTTTTAACAAATTCATATTAAGAATCACTTCTGCCTTTTACACACCTTCTTTCCTAGACTTTCTAACTGAAGACAAAGATTCCATTGACACCTTAGTGCTCTTTTCGTTTTACCAGATTAACTGCTCATGGCATTACTAGATCGCAAAAGTAGGCTGATTAGAAAGAAAAGCTTTTGCATGCAAACAGACCTCCCTAAAAGTAAGAGTATTACAGTCCTGTAATATCACTAAAACTTGTCAGGGGCAGAAATGTGTGGTAACTGAAATGAACTAAGACCAAATGAACGCAAGCTTTACGATTCCATGATGACAGTGTCCCTATAAGATGACCAATGCTACAGTTTTTCAGTTTATGAAATGGGGGGAAAAGTGATTGCTGGGGTATTATGTAAGTTACCCAGCTGGGCTGAAAAATTTTAAGCAGTTCATAGTAAACGTATCTAATATTTCAATGGAGGTTTCCTAGACTTTCATAACATCTTGTATGCAATGCTGTTGTAGACGTGTTGGTACCAGGATATTAGCAATACAAGGTGGGTGAGGTGATATCTTTATAAGCTCAAAACTTGTCTCTTTCACCAACAGAATTTGGCACAATAAAAGATATCACCTCACCCACCTAGTCTCTCTAACAACATATTGTAAAGGGTTAATACGAAAAGGGCATTAGTAAAGAGGCAGCTGTGCATAAGTATCACAAGGAATCTGTGTGAGAAGTGGCCTTTGTACTTTTAAGCACTTCAAAAATAAATAATATTTTTTTGCCATCAGTGATAAAGAAAGCCTGAAAGGTAGGTTTAAGGAGTTTTCCATTATTTGGGAGAAGGGTTGGTTCAAAAAAGCATATTCTCATCTTTAAAAAAAACCAAAAACATTAGAAATTCAAATCTGGTTTACCCTGGAAGCCTATGTGATTGAAGAACTAGTGAAATTATGACATGAAAGCTTAGCAATTCAAAATGGCAGGGATTTTTAGACAGTTTGAAAATCTATTTTTGGTAAACATCAACGTAACTCCAATCAGGACTAAGCTATTTAAAATTAAGGTGATTTAAATCACTTGTTTTTACAAAAATTGTTATGTACGTACCTTAATTCTGTCCATTCAAGATATTTTGTCCATATGCATTCCACTCTAGGTGTGCATACGCCCCATGCACACAAGATAAAATTCTTCTGGTAAGTTGCGCCCTGCATTCCCTTGCGCTGCCCCTTCCACCGGCATAAAGGGGCAGAGCAGGCCCAACTTCCTCCAAGTTCCTTCACCAGTATAGAATTTTAAGTCCAAAGGACTCTGCATAGTGAGGAAGGAGGGCAGGTCATGGGATCCACATGGACAAAACTTCTCAAAGAACCACAGATATGGTAAGGTAAGTAACCGCTTTTCCTTGTTTAAGTATTTGTCCACATGGATCCCACTGTAAGTGATTGGCAAGCAGTTATCTTCCTGAGAGTGTGTGCGCCAGGAGTCCTACTTATAAAGACTGCAAGCATCAGACCTAGTAGCTGTGACACGGGAATAATCAAGCTCCAAGTGGCTGCCCTGAAAGGGACTTTTGAAAAGGTCTTCTTCTACGGAGATAGTAGGAAAGCATTCAAGACATCAAATGTAGAGAGTTTTGCTTCCCTGGATTCAAATGAGATATAGGAAAGAACACTAGGAGGAGGTATATGCTTTGATTCAGGTGAAAGTCCGACTACTACAGGTGAGGTTTGAGAGACATCATTTTTGTGAAATATAAATTAAGGGGGATCTGTCAATACCTGAATCTTGCTCACCCTTTAAGCACAGATAATAGCCACCAAAAACACTGTCTTGATAGAGATGGGATACAAGGAACATGATGCTACCAGTTCAAATAAGTTTCAGCAGGGTATTACATTTAAGTCTCAAAAAGAGGAAGTTTCCTTTTCTGGTGGAAGCATGTAAATCTGACCCTTTGGTAAGTCAGACATAAGTAGGTGAAAAAAAATCCAATTGATATTGAATTGGCAGATATTGCAGCTAAACAAACCTGATTGATATGAAAGGGCTGGTGCTTCAAGGACATTAAATAGCCGAGAACAACAAGAATAGTTGTCTCTAAGGGTTAAAGTGACGCTGAAGTGAAAAACATTTCCATTTCGCTCTCTGTGTTAGCCTTTCTGCTCTATATCAAAATAGCTTGTATTTCTTTAAACTTCTGTCTATGGCCCTTAGCCAGCTGGCACCCATGCTGTCTGATAGAGAGATGGTGGGTCCAGGTGCAAGATCTGACTGATTTTGTGAAATAGTGCCCAGAAGATCTGAAAAAAGAATGTGCCGTTATATCAGTTCTGAATCACCCACTCTGAAGCTATCTGTACTGAACAGGGAGGGCTTGGTCCAGTCTCAATTGCTAGAGTCATTAGAAAAGTAATGACACTGATGGGAAGCACACACATTTCCATTCCATTGCATCAGGAATGCATCTGAAAAGGAGGATGAGCATGTGTCTTCTCTGGAACAAAATATGTCACACTTGTTCAAATTGGTGGCACAGAAATCTATGACAAGAATACCTCGTTTTAGAAAAACTTGACTGAAGACAGTTTTTGAAAGTCCATTTGTGGCTGGAAAAGAACTTTCTGCTGATCTGATCTGCTAAATTGTTCTGAGCACCTGGTGAGAGCAGAGCTAAGAGATTTCTCTGATGTTGCATCAATCCCGTAGATGAATAGCTTCCTGACAGAGAGGGGAAGATCTTGCTCCCCTTTGTCAGTTGACATAGTATAATGCTGTAGTGTCATCTGGCAGGACTTGAATGATGGTCCCTTTAAGAGAAGCAGGAACGCTCTGAATGCTAAACATATAGCTCTAAGTTATACCACATTTGCACAGATGAGTGTCTATGGAGGACCACATACCTTGTGTCTAAAGATGTTCTAGGTGTGCCTCCCAGCCCCGTTTCAAGGCACCCATTACAATAGTCTTGGTAGTGGATGGTGAAGTAAACCAGATGCCTTGAACTTTTTGTGAGTCTTTCTGCTTGATACATTGATTTTAACCATCAGTGAAGAGGCTGAAGGTGAAGCTTGGCACATGATGTTCTGGAAGTCCAGGAAGCCATGTGGCATAATAATATGAGGCAGGCTTTCTTTCACCAAAGTCCTTGGTTGAATGTGTAGATTTGGGATGGGTGCACTACAAAAATCTATCCTGTGGCAGATAAGCTCTTGCTGACCTTGAATCAAGAACTACTCCTATGAATTATATTGGTTGAGTGGAAAAGAGTGAATTTGTCCTGATTGACCCCAGGCATGCTCCCTGTTGGATGCCTCCTCATCTCATGCGCACTGGATATCATATATGCCTACCCTGCTGATTCCATTCATACCAAAGGTCCTGAAAAAACTCATGCAAAATTCAGGGTCAGATGTTACACCCAGACACAGCGTCTTTACATCTGATAGCATGGATGACAACTGATTAAATTCCATCAATAGAAGCTATTCCAAGGAAATCCAGAACATCTTGGTACATGGAAGAAAAAAAACAGACTGACCTATGCAGCAAAATGGAAGAGGTTCTCCATCTAGATTACATAACATTGCCTGCATCCTTTGGAAGCCTCAATTCTTGCTATTAGGGAGAGCAGGTAATCCAGAAAGTATTCAGGGCTATCCATCAGCTCCTTAAAAGTGCATTAGCAGCCATGTCTGCATATCCTCCTCTTATTCAGGTATATTTTCCAACCCCACAGTTGCTAGATTCCTCAAGGGCCTAATTCAAATGTTTCTACCATCAGGGAACCCCCTTCTTTGGACCTCAATATAAATAGTTACATGGTTTAATTGGACCACTTTTTGGGATCCTAGCAACCTGTTCATTATATCATTCATCTATAAAGACTGCCTAATTGCTATAACATCAGCTCAAAGGGCAGGGAAAAAGTTAGGCCCTCATGGCTGGTCCATCTTATATAGAGTGTTTCATAAAGACAAAGTGACTCTTAATCCTTACCCCAAGTTCTAGCCAAAGTTTTCCAATTTTCACTTAAATCCGCTGATTCACCTACCAGTTTTCTTCCCCAAGGCCCACTCAAGGCGAGTGGAAGCTAAACTGAAGATCCTTGACCTGTGTGTAGCTCTTTCATATTACCTTGACAGAACAAGGTCTTTCAAGAGTTCCCCCAAGCTACCTGTAGCATTTGCAGATGGTTATAATTCAGGAAATATCCACTCAAAGACTGCCTAAATAATGGATATCTATTTGGAACATGCTATGAGACAGCTAGATCCCCCCTTGCAGATTAAAGCTCAGGCATCTTTGGCAACTTCACTAAGAAGCACCCCTATATTTCAAACATTTTCAGGGCACCTACAGTAACTTTAGTTCTTTGTAATGTGCTGTCCATGTGGATTCCATGCCTCACTTCTTCCCTGCTACTAGGAAGTCCTATACCCTATTGATTGTATATTCAGAAAGGAAATGAGGGACAATTCGGCCTGCTGTCCCCTTTACGCCCTTGGAGAACTGGAGGGGGGGGGGGGAAAACGGGGAAGAGGAGGGGAGAAAGAGCCTGCAAGGACATCTAAGCTGCAGGTACAGCCCCAATGGACACTTCTGGCCAAAAGAATCTGATCTCACATTTACAGGGTCATGTGCACCAGAAGTGGGATGCAGACAGACAACATATCTCTAAGAATCACAGTTATTGTGAGGTAAGTAACTGTTCTTTCAGTAAACATAATAGTTACTACTGGCTGGCCATTTCCTAGGAGCTAGAGAGTGGGAAAAGACAGCTAGTCAGAGGGGTTCTTCCTATTGGAAGGTTTGAAAATGCAGAGTCTACAACCCTACAATACCCTGACAGAGAAGAAATTGAACGGGAGGAAGAAGTCTGCACCATTAGCACCTTGACTACATTAGAAAACAATGGCACGTTAAATGAGAGAAGACGAATGCATACTAAGTAACAAACAAGAGCAGGTAAAACAAGAAATTCTGTTCAATCTCTCAATGAGAGCAAAAGGAACAAAAAATGAAAGGAAGTACTTTTTCACACAACACAATTAACCTGTGGCTCTCATTACTATAGTACATCACTTAATTTGAGATCTTAACATGATTCAAAAAAAGATTAAACATTTATTTGGGTAATGAATATCCAAAGCAGGAAATAGTAAAAATAATAAAAGATCAAGGCTTTGGAAGGGACAAACCCTCGACAAACTTTGGGCCATAAGTTAACCATTAACTATTGGGAGTTCATAAATTCATAGATTCCAAGGCCAGCAGGGACCATTGTGATCATCTCGTCCGACTACCTGTGTAACATAAGCCATAGAACTTCGCCAAAATAATTCCTAGAGTATATTTTTTAGAAAAGCATCCAATCTTAATTTAAAATTTGCCAGTGATAATCCACCACGAACCTTGATAAATTGTTCCAATGGTTAATTACCCTCACCGTTAAAAATTTATGCCTTCTTTCCAGTCTCAATTTGTGTAGCTTCAACTCCCAGCCACTGGATCATGTTATATATCTTATTCTGCTAAACTGAAGAGAACATTATCAAATATTTGTTCTCCGTGTAGCTACTTAGGGGTGACTTGATTATAGTCTAACTTCTCTTTGTTATGCTAAATATAATGATAGACTGACAAAACTCAATCTAAGGCAGGTTTTCTAATTCTTTAATCATTCTCATGGCTCTTCTCTGAACCCTCTCCAATTTATCAACATCCTTCCTGAATTGTTGATACTGCAACTGGATGTTGTATTCCATCAGCAGTTGCACCATTGCCAAATATATAAATTAAAATAATCTCTTTATTCCCGCTCGAAACTCCCGTTTATACACCCAAGGATCACATGAGCCCTTTTGGCCAGAGCATTGCACTGGGAGCTTATGTTCAGCTGATAATACACCAGGAGCCCCCAATTTTTTTTCTCAGTCACTATCTTCCCAAGATGAGTTGCCCATTCTGTAAGTACAGCCTACATTCTTTGTTCTTAGATGTATACACTTACATTTAGCCATATTAAAAACACATTGTTTGCTTGCACCCAACCTACGAAGCCTAAAAGAAGGCTTTCCCTGAGGACAGGTTATGCTGCACCTGCTTACTCCAAGTTTTTTCCTGTGAAGTAGCTGGTACTGAGCAGTGTCGTAGACAAGATATTGGTCTACACCAATATGACAACTTCCATGTTTTTCGCTAAAAAATCTCAAGTGAAAAAAGTCTCAGAAACCCCAAACATCTTTATTGGGTATCAATGCTAAAGCCTAATGCTAATAATTTAAATATCAATATTAACTATTTTACTGTTGACCCTTTTAGCCAGAACATCAGGATATCATCGTTATCTAGAAGTACTTGATGTGGAGGGGCCAGGTGCTGTTGTGAAGGCTACTGGAGAGGGACTAATGAGGAACACCTCGCAAAAATAGTGAGGGGATTCTTCCCCTGACCAAAGCTTCTAGTGATGTCTCCTGCATATGAAAAACAAAACCAACTTCCACACCATCTTCCTACATGATGAGTGCGCCAACTGCCTACACTCTCCAGCTATCAATATCTCCAGCTCTCTCTTGACAGTTTACAACACACGCATTTTTCATGCAAAAATCTGCAGCACACTGAAAACAGAATTTGGATACATTCTGGCACATGCTAGACCAATATAAGCTAGGTTTAAGCCAACCTAAAAGCATATCCATGCAAAGTTGCACAGGTTTAACTAAATATATATAAAAATCAAACCTTTGTTAAACTGGTGCAATTTTGTGTTCAGACCAGATCTAAAACTTCTCTCTCTAACACCCTCCCTCAACCAATCCCAAAAACCAAACAAAAAACTCCATATAGACCGACAGTGAGGTATAGTTTTAAGAGTACAGATGCAACATGCTCCCTGCAAAATTAAGTGCAAGTGTTTCACCAAATGTGCTTTAAAGAGGTTTATTGGTGAAACCACATGCTGCAGTAAATTTATTCTGGAAATGACAAAGGCATGAATGATTGTGCTTAGGTTCACATCAGAAAGAAAAGATTCTACCCAAATACAGATGAGAAAAGGCCAAGTCACCTGAGAGCAACCAAGGATCCAATAACAGTTTCTAAGTTTCTAGTGAGAGAGCCAGTGTAACAGAGAGTGGGCATATATCCTCAGGTTAACGGGCCAATATGATCGCCACAATTTCTACCATTTTATTCAGATTTTAAAACACTAGGCAGATCTTGAATTGTCATAACTTCACTGGTGTGTTCATCAGATTTTATTCCAAAACACTACTATTCCACTGAAACAATCAGTATTTGTATAGGAACCTACGTTTACTAAAAGTGGTGTAAGTGTGGTAACCATAGTTTAGCTGGTTATTTTAATATGGCAACCAAGCCATAAACAGGAATTATGGTAAGCTATTTATTTCTCCTTTATTAAAAGAACTCTCAAAACATAGTCTTTCAAATTTGAAAAAAGGGAGAGCCTTTAAGACAAATTCTTTTGATTTACACAGTTTAACTAAAACATACCCATATCAAGCTGCGATTTAAAAGGCTGATACTTTGTTTGGAGCAGATAATAATAATAATAATAATAAAAAAATCTTGCCATCAGAATGGCCAAAAACAAGAGAATTTCATTGCAGAAACTCCTAAATAAAAATAAAATGTATACATGTCCTTTTAAAGCATGAAAGTCCATTTAGTGACCCAGCAAAGTGAGACTTCAATTCGTTTAGCTTCCCCACACATTGGAAACAATAAGCTGATTAAACATGCTCATGACAGATGATGCCAAATTTGTCAGAGGCTTAGTTTCCTAGTGACAGGTGGAGTACAGTATGACTAACAACCTACATGTAAATTGAAGCTATGTACCACTATCTTAAAATCTTGTTAAAAATAATGTATAAATTACACACATAAAGCAGAACCATAAACTTTCCATCGTATTCACAGAAAATAATCTTAAAAACAAATGCCCTGCTGAGTGCTGCAAAGTATGATCTAAAAGCAACTGCACATTAACAAACAAAACGTAAAGATAATTAGAGAGTAGTTTGTGTCAGGAACACTTAACACCCTGTGCATCACATTGATCAAGCATTCACACAGACTTGCGTGGTAAAGAGCTAAATAAGGCTATGAGCAACAGAAATGTTGAGAAGACTATTTAGAAAGTGTGTAAAAAGTAATGTATATTACAAATAATATGTATGTAGTACACTGGGGGTGGGGAGGGGTGAGGGAGAGCTGGGCAGAGCACACTTCCCATGCCAAACCAAATATTTTAAACCTTCCTACAGCCTCACCATTCATTGAGTTTGACCGTTAATACACAATTTTTCCCAGCTATATAAAAAGTAAATACCAATGAAAATCAATGTTTTGTTTCACAACAAGTTTCTCTCTCCCATCAAATACAACTATTATATTGTAGTTACAGATGGAAGAAATCAACTTGTGAACCATATATTGATTTGCGTTTATTAATTTTAACTTAGGGAGGCATAATCAAGTGATCTGAGCTTGAAACTGGGAAACAGGAATGCATAAATTCTAATTCCAATGTTAACAATGACTCTGCGTAAGAAAGTCATTTACTGCTCTGATTTAGATAACTCAAAACAGGAATAATATTCAAGTAGGTTACATAGCTGTTAAGAACAAGATGGTTTCAGCAATGACCATGAGATGGTTGAGACCATGAGAGGTTGAGTTCAGGATCCTCACAAAAAGAAGAAAGGAGAGTAGCAAAATACAGACCCTGGACTTCAGAAAAGCAGACTGACTCCCTTAGGGAGCTGATGGGCAGGATCCCCGGGAGGCTAATATGAAGGGGAAAGGAGTCCAGGAAAGCTGGCTGTATTTTAAAGAAGCCTTATTGCGGGTGCAGGACCAAACCATCCCGATGTGCAGAAAGAATAGTAAATATGGCAGGCGACCAGCTTGGCTTAACAGTGAACTCTTCGGTGAGCTTAAACACAAAAAGGAAGCTTACAAAAAGTGGAAACTTGGACAGATGACTAGAGAGGAGTATAAAAATATTGCTCAAGCATGCAGGGTGTAATCAGGAAGGCCAAAACACAACTGGAGTTGCAGCTAGCAAGGGATGTGAAGGGTAACAAGAAGGGTTTCTACAGGTATGTTAGCAACAAGAAAAAGGTCAGGGAAAGTGTGGGACCCTTAATGAATGGGGGAAGCAACCTAGTGACAGATTATGTGGAAAAAGCTGAAGTACTCAATGCTTTTTTTGCTTCCGTCTTCACAGACAAGGTGAATGCCCAAATAAATCTGTTAGTCTTTAAGGTGCCACCAGACTCCTCGTTGTTTTTGTGGCTACAGACTAACATGGCTACCCCTCTGATACTACTGACAAGGTCAGTTCCCACACTGCTGTCCTGGGCAACAGAGTATGGGGAAGAGGTGAGCAGCCCTCTGTGGTGAAAGAACAGGTTAAGGACTATTTAGAAAAGCTGGGCATGCACAAGTCCATGGGTCCAGATCTAATGCATCTGAAGGTGCTGAGGAAATTGGCTGATGTGATTGCAGAGCCATTGGCCATTATCTTTGAAAACTCGTGGCAATCAGGGGAGGTCCCTGACAATTGGAAAAAGGCAAATATAGTGCCCATCTTTAAAAAAGGGAAGAAGGAGCATCCGGGGAACTATAGACTGGTCAGTCTCACCTCAGTCCCTGGAAAAATCATGGAGCAGGTCCTCAAGAAAACCATTTTGAAGCACTTGGAGGAGAGGAAGGTGATCAGGAACAGTCAACATGGATTCACCAAGGGCAAGTCATGCCTGACCAACTTGATTGCCTTCTATGATGAGAACTGGCTCTGTGGATATGGGGAAAGCAGTGGATGTGATATATCCTGACTTTAGTAAAGCTTTTGATACGGTCTCCCACAGTATTCTTGCCAGCAAGTTAAAAAAGTATGGTTCGGATGAATGGACTATAAGGTGGACTATAAGATGGCTAGATTGTCGGGCTCAACGGGTAGTGATCAACGGCTCAATGTCTAGAGTTGGCAGCCAGTACCAAGCGGAGTGCCCCAGGGGTTGGTCCTGGAGCCTGTTTTGTTGTACATCTTTATTAATGATCTGAATGATGGGATGGATTGCACCCTCAGCAAGTTCGCAGATGACATTAAGCTGGGGGGAGAGGTAGATATGCTGTAAGGTAGGGATATGGTCCAGAGTGACCTAGATAAATTGGAGGATTGGGCCAAAAAAAATCTGGGGGCCAAAAAAAATCTGATGAGGTTCAACAAGGACAAGTGCAGAGTCCCACACTTAGGACAGAAGAATCCCATGCACCGCTACAGGCTGGTGACCGACTGGCTAAGCAGCAGTTCTGCAGAAAATGACCTGGGGATTACAGTGGATGAGAAGCTGAATATGAGTCAGCAATGTGCCCTTGTCTCCAAGAAGGCTAAAGGCATATTGAGCTGCATTAGTAGGAGCATTGCCAGCAGATCGAGGGAAGTGATTATTCTCCTCTATTCGGCACTGGTGAGGCCACATCTGGAGTACTGCGTCCAGTTTTGGGCCCCCACTACAAAAAGGATGTGGACAAATTGGAGAGAGTCCTGCAGAAGGCAACGAAAATGATCAGGGGGCTGGGGCACATGACTTATGAGGAGAGGCTGAGGGAACTGGGCTTGTTTAGTCTGCAGAAGAGAAGAGTGAGGGGGGATTTGATAGCAGCCTTCAACTACCTGAAGGGGGGTTCCAAAGAGGATGGAGCTCGGCTGTTCTCAGTGGTGGCAGATGACCGAACAAGGAGCAATGGTCTCAAATTGCAGTGGGGGAGGTCTAGGTTGGATATTAGGAAACACTATTTCACTAAGAGGGTGGTGAAGCACTGGAATAGGTTACCTAAGGAGGTGGTGGAATCTCCATCCTTAGAGGTTTTTAAGGTCTGCCTTGACAAAGCCCTGTCTGGGATGATTTAGTTGGTGTTGGTCCTCCTTTGAGCAGGAGGTTGGACTAGATGACCTCCTAAGGTCTCTTCCAACCATAATCGTCTATGATTCTAAAGAGCATTAAAGAAAAAGAAAATTTATGAAGAGTGAAAAAAAGTAAAGCAACCCCCCCGTCCACTTTATTGCAAAATGAAAATTCAAAATAAATCAAAGCTAGAATTATATACATGCCCTTGAGTTAAGATTCCAAGGGTGTGAATCTATAGACATGATCTACGTTAATGCATATATTATAGGTGGCACTGACAGGAGATGGGGCAGGGCAAGAGGATCACAATTCACGCATGCTCAGAGACTAGGTTTTTAGCAGCTAAAAATCTCCCAAGATTCCAGTTTCACTCAGCACGCAAGCTCCAAGTGCTGACCAGATAGTGCATGTGCCAGCTCCACAGATCAAGTGTAGTGCTACACAGGCAAAGAAAGGATTACTCACCTTGTGCAGTAATTGCGGTTCTTCGAGGTGTGTTCTCCCATGGGTGCTCCATTGTAGATGTATCCACATCCCTGCACCTGAGATCGGAGATTTTAGGTAGCAATGCCTGTTTGGCCTGCACACACGCTCTTCTCCCTGTCTCTTGCCCTGCCTTGAGGCTATAGAGTGCTGCGTGGGTAAATCACCCTCAGTTCCTTCTCTACATTTTTGAGGTAGGGGGCAAGACGAAGGGGTCTGCCATAGTGCCCTGACTGGTCCGAACACCACATCACTGAGTGGCAGGGCCACTCTGGAGGGAGCCGCTTCAGCCAGGGTAACAGGCTGTATGTGGACTCCTTTATATCCCTGACTTTCAGCACCAAGTTTGCACTGACCCGTTTCAGGCGCTCTTGATGGGCCCTGAAGTCATCTGGTGGAAGCAGGTTACTAGGACCTGCAACCGCCTCGACCGGGGACAATGAGGAAGAGGCTAGCACCGTAGGAGGAGCTGCTCCTTCCTCCTCCACCTGACCATGTCCATTGGGACCACTTCAGTGACCTCGGTGTTGGGGTTGGTATCAGAGTCAGGGTCCGGTGCCGGTCAGGATGAAACTGTGGCTTGTCTCACAGACACCACTGAGTATGACCGCTGAGGAAGGACGTTCCGGTACTGGTGGAAACCCCACAGGTTCCAATATTGCCACTGTGTTGGCCAGTGGCCTAGTGGCTAAGCACCAGCTGCGGGGTTGGTATTTAAGTCTGGTGTGTAAATCGGGTACCAGTACTTTTTTGGTGGGGCAAAGGATTCCCCTCAAACTATGAAGAGGACTCTTCCCTTGGAGACCATGGCAGAGCCATACTCGCTTCCGCCCCCAGGCAGTACTGGGGGGGTTGGTGACCACTGCAGCGGGGACATGGAGGGCTTTCCTTTGGGATGTGCTGCAAAAGTCAGTGCTGTGATGGATCACAACACCCCTTGAACCTTTCTAACCCCGGAAGCCCTGTCTTTCTGAGTGCACCGTCTAAATCCCCTGCTGATCTTGCACTCCTCCTGAATGTGAGCTTCCCTGAGGCACTTTAGACAGCTCGAAAGCAGGTCACTCACTGGCACAGGCTTGCCACAGATGGTACACGGTTTGAAGCCTGGGGACCGGGGCATGCCTTGTCCCTGACACAATGTTCCTCGATGACTAGGAACGCTATACACACTAATACTAACTGATAACTAAAAGGCTAAACTACAAAAACTACATAGATTACACTACAGAATCTAAACCACTGGGAAAGTCTTGCAAGAGCAAGATAATTCCAAGCAATCGTCGCAGGTGGTAAGAAGGAACTGAGAGGGTGCACGCAGATCTCCAGGGGGTGCTAGGGCCGGTCCTACGGATCCCACTAAAGGGAAAATATCTCCAGCAACTGTGCACGTGGCGCGCGCACACCTAGCATGGAATGGACTTGAGCAAGCACTTGAAGAACCATGTTTGTATTGACCACATGGGAACTATGAGAATAACTTTTGTTCTTTCCTTTCTTATCTTGAGCAGGACCTTCAATATGAGAGAACTGGAGGAAAGGCATAAAGGAGACCTGTGTTCCAGTGCAAGAGGAAGGCACCTTCTAGCAAGTGATACCCCAGCCCTGCTCTTGAGCAGTTTTAGGAACGTTTCCAGGTTTTGGCCATGGCAAAGTAGTCTATTTTTGGGGCTCCCCAATGTCAAATCACGCTGTGGAGAACAACAAGGTCCATTTCCCATTCGTATTCCTGTGAAAATGTTCTGCTGAGGGTGTCCACTGTGGTATTCGGCACCCGACAGTAAACTTCTGATATAATGATGCTGTGCCAAATGCACCAATTCCACAGTTTCATTGCTTCTGCACAAAGGGATGGCGAACTTGCTCCTCCCTGATGGTTTATGTAGAACATACATGCTATGTTGTCTGTCATTACTTTTATATGTTTGCCATTGATCAATGGTAGGAAATGAGCACAAGCGTTCCAGACCACTCTGAGCTCCAATAGGTTGATATGTAGTG
Source organism: Platysternon megacephalum (assembly GCA_003942145.1). Taxonomy (NCBI): domain Eukaryota; kingdom Metazoa; phylum Chordata; order Testudines; family Platysternidae; genus Platysternon; species Platysternon megacephalum. The sequence continues at coordinate 821,586 of QXTE01000059.1, forward strand.
TTGATTCTATGGGGGACCGTTTGCCTTGAACAGTGTGATTGTCTAGGGCAGGGGTCGGCAACCTTTCAGAAGTGGTGTGCCGAGTCTTCATTTATTCACTCTAATTTAAGGTTTTGCGTGCCAGTAATACATTTTAACGTTTTTAGAAGGTCTCTTTCTATAAGTCTATAATATATAACTAAACTATTGTTGTATGTAAAGTAAATAAGGTTTTTAAAATGTTTAAGAAACTTCATTTAAAATTAAATTAAAATGCAGAGCCCCCCAGACCGGTGGCCAGGACCCGGGCAGTGTGAGTGCCACTGAAAATCAGCTCGCGTGCCGCCTTCGGCACGTGTGCCATAGGTTGCCTACCCCTGGTCTAGGGGAACTCCCGAGCCCAGTAAAGATGCATCTGTTGTCAGTATCAATGTTGGAGGTCGCTGTGTGAAGCGACCCCTGTGCAGAATTTTGCGGATCCTTCCACCATTCGAGAGCCTTTTACCGTCAAGGGCATCAACAGTAGTTTGTTCAGACTATCTGTTTGGTGCATATCCCATTTATAGCCATGTCTGCAGACAATGCACATGAAGCCTTGCATGGCTTATGACAAAGATGCCCAAGTAACTGCAGGCAATTTCTAGCAGAGGTCTAGGGGCTGCTCTGAATGGTGTCAATCAAGCTGGTAAGGGTGTTGAACTTGTGTAGTGTAAGGCGTGCTTTGGCCTTCACTGCATCGAGATAGGCTCCTATGAATTCTGGATGTTGCACTGGAGTCAGTCGATGTGTGTGTGTGTGTGTTCAGTTGTAGTCCCAACGGTGTGAATACATCCAGAGTTTTTTGTGTGGCCAATAGGGCGTCTTGGAAGGATCGTGCCCTGAGTAGGCAGTCATCTATATATGGGTAAATCATAATTCCCCATTTGTGAAAGTGGACCGCTACCACTGACAGGACCTTGGAGAATACTCTGTCATCTAGATCTTGGGTCTAGATGACAGGGCGAATTGGAAGTACACTGAATTGAAAATGGTCCTGACCAAAAGTGAACCTGAGGAACTTCTGTGGGATGGTTGAATCACTATGTGAAAGTGGTTCTCGGCCCTACAAGATGCTTAATCTCCCTGGTCTAGAGATGGAATTATTGCAGTTAGTGTAACCATCTTGAATCTTCGTGTCTTTTCGCATTTCTTTAGTGCTCTTAGATTAAGAATGGATGATCTTCTGGTTGGTTTTTTTTTTTTTTGGTATCAGAAAGTATTAGGAGTAGAAACCCTTCCCTCTGTGTTGATTGGGAACTGGTTCTATAGCACTAAGGTTCAGGAGATTATTTATTTTCTGACATAACAGGCTTTTGTGAGAAAGGTCCCTGAAGAGTGACAGGGAAGGAGGAGGGGTAGGAGGGGAGGGAGTGAGGTAAAATGGACTAGATAACCATAGGAGATTATCTCCAGTACCTACTTGTTTGATGTTATGCTTTCCCAGTTTTGTTGAAAAAGAGCAAGGCAGCGTCTGAAGGAATGCAGATGGTTTGAGTTTTCCAGTAATTGATGGTGGGAGTGGTAACTCTGGGCCTCGACCAATGTCTCAAAACTGATGTTTCAATATTGAGGGTTGTGCAGTTCAAGTTTTGGGTGGCTGCAGTCTTTTGTTTTTGAAGCCGATGTCTCTTCCTCTGGGGTTCATAATGTCTCTAGGGTGGCGGGAACTGCACCGGGATCTTTGTGACATTAGCAATTTACTGTATCATCTTTTCTGTGCAGGCATGTAAATCCCCAAGAAGCATAATGTGGCCCTTGAGTCTTTCAGTGTGTGTAGTGAAGAATCCGTCTTCTCTGCAAAGAGTTTGGATCCCTCGAATGGAAGGTCCTCCATTGTGATTTGGACTTCTCTTGGTAAATCAGAAAGGTGAAGCCAGGAAGCTCTCATCACTATCGCCATCGATATGGAGTGAGCAGCTGTGTCCGTGGCATCTAATGCAGTTTGTAGTGCTGTCCTTGCTAGAAACTGGCCCTCAGTGATGATGGCTTGGAACTGCTCTCTTTGATAATTTGCGAGGTGATCAATAAAGGCATTGAGTTTTCCATAGTTGATGTGATTATATTTCGCTATCAGGTCCTGGTAATTTGTAATCCTAAACTGCAGAGTTGCTGACTAATACGATTTCCTGCCAAATAGGTCCAATATTTTCTAATCCTTGTCATAGGGAGTTGATCTAGCATGGTGCTGTCTTACACATTCGTTTACAGCACCTGCAACAAGCAAATTCAGAAATGGGTGAGAAAAAGAGAAAGTCCACATCTTTATAGGGCATATAATATTTTCTGTCTGCCCTTTTACATGTGGGCATTTTAGAGGCCAGCGTTAGCCAGATGATCTTGGCTAGGTCTAGTGGGGCCTTGTTGATTGCGAGTGCAATACGTGATGAGGACATGTGGAGGATGTCCAGCAGTTTGTGTTGCGACAACTCTGCTTCAAGGGAAGCCGAGGGAGATAATCTTCCTCTATCCCAATGGGTCCTTGAGGTCCTAGAGGACTGGTGTTTATGAGCTGCCCATGGGTCCCACTATGGCCACTGGGGTGGTGCAAAGGGTATGGGTGGTGATACCCTAGGATGTCCTGCAACTGTACTATTGGTATTGGAGGTTCTGCACGTGGCTATAGGTGAATGGTCCCTTGACCTTGTTCTGGGGAGCCGTGCATTGAGACCAAAAATAAGTTGTCATCATCCCCACTCTCTGCTTCTTCACTCAATAAAGGTGGAGCAGTTAAAGAGGCTGGTGGGGAGTGTTTCAGTACTGTAGGGGATTCCAGAGACCAAAATGCAGTCGGTAAGGGGATGCCAGTGACGAGTAGTGGAGATACCAGTGTTCCTGAAACCAACACGGAGAAACAAACAAAATTCCTGCAGTACCGTGGTGGTAATTGATATCGATGAGTCTGTCTCGCCTAGGTTGTCGGTGTTGAGAGAGTCTGGTAATTGAAGACTCTTGTGGTGTGATGACCATCCAGAAGAGGGTTCCCTGTAAGTGCTTGGTATTGCAGCTCTCCTTGTCTCTTGCAGTGCCATTTTAGAAAAGGTGGTACAGTCTTTATTGCCTTTTAATCAGACAGTACTGACGCTGCAGGCTGTGCTCCTCGGGTCTTTAGGCAGTATGGGTACCAGAGAAACCTAGTGCCTTATGGGTACCATGCCACAGCTCCATCAGTATCAAGGTCACTGACTTTGCTGGGGATCTCTTCTTCCTAGTCAACTGTTCAGCCTGTGAACTTGTAGCCCTCTTTCAAGCTCTTGTGAGAGGAATCCTTAGATTTCCTCTTTGACTGCACCATAGTTTGATGTCCGTGGACGCTGATGATCATGTCAGGGATTGTTGCTCCAGGGGAGTCCCAGGACCAGGGTCGGAGGCCAATCTCAGGGGACTCTGCATCATGAGGAGCTTAAGCTTCAGGTCACGGCTCTTTCTTGCTCTTGTCTTTAATTTCTGACAGAAGGTACACTTCTGTGATACGTGAGCCTCTCCTAAACAGCAAATTCAGCACAAATGGCTGTTGCTGACTGGGATATCCTCTCTACAGGAGAGACAGCGTTTGAACCTGGGGGAGCCAGGCATGCCCCTTCTTGAGGTCATTCCCTAAGAGGGGAGAGGACAGCAAAATCAAAAAGGACAAGGAGGCAACTGTTTTCTAAGGCAGAACAAAAAAGATTTTTTTTATATATTAAAAAGGAAAAAGGAGAAGGGAGTAGTAATAAACTAATAATGGAAACTCTAGTAGCTATTCTAAAAATTAAAACAAGGTTTAAAGCTAATTGACTGTCAGATTCTACTTATTGCTACATTTCAGACCAAGGGCGATTGAGAAGGAAATGAGGGCAGTTCGCCTGCACAGTGCTAGATAGCCTTGAGACAGGGAACAAGACAAGGAGAGCACATATGTGGGTCAAATGGACACTGCTACCTAGTTTCCAATCTGAGGCGCAGGGAGGCATATACACCTACAGTGGAGCAACCATAGGAACAGTACTCAAAGAAGCAGCTGGAATTTCCCTGTAATGGCTGGCCTGGGCACTAGAACTGAGAGCAGGGTGCCTATATCCTGTGCTCTTAAATGACCTCACTGAGGGAACTCGGGCAGCATGGAGAAGGAAAAAGACATTTAATTCAAATACAGAAGATACAGAAGCCAGACTGGAGGTGAGGCAGGAAAGTAGAAGATTAGGGCAAAGAGCCTTGAGACTGGGAGCCAGTGAAGGAAAAGGGTACGTGTGTCTGTGGACAGGAGAGTGATCCAAGTGCAGGTTCACCTGTCAGCTCCCTTCATTGTCACAGTGCCAAAATACTCCCTTTGACACCGTGGTGCAGTTTGATACACAGCAGAATTTCAAATGATGACAGCATAATCCAGCAGTTAGAGCACAAAGAATTAAATTTCAATCCCTATTCTGTCACAGATTTGCTGTAAGTGACCTCTTCATGTCTACACTTAAATTTTGCTGGAATAGCTATACTGGCAAAACTCCCCTAGAACAGATGCAATTATAGCAGTACTAAAGTGCTTTTGCTGTTATAGCTTATTCCGGTTCAGCGAGCACTAGAGCTTTTGACAGCAAACTGTGTTGCAAAAAAACCACCCACACCCTTAAATTTTACCAACATATGTATTGTCAGTTAAGTGCAGATCTGGCCTAAAGTAGAGGGATGCCACCTCTCTCTTTGTGGCTCCCAGGATTAGGTAGCATTTGGAAAGCACTTCACATTTATGTAGTATTTGTAACAAAAGGAAGAATCCAGCAAGAGCTAGTGTAGGGGTCAGGACATTTAGTGTCATTCACTGCTAGCCAAGAGGGGATTGCCACACGATGAACTGCCAGAAGACAGTGAAATCAAAATGTTTACATTTCTGCTTTTCCTGTGGAAATAAGGTTGAGTCAGGCTGCCTTAAAAGTTGCTTTTAGGGCAACAAAAGTGAAGAAGTGGCTGGCACCCGCACCAAAGGCCACAAGAATTGAGCCGGAAGAGACTTTAGCAAATCTTCTTTTGTCCTCCCCCTTACTAGCAGCCCACTTAAGAAAGCCAGCAATATGAAGCTTCCCAGTGGGCCACAGAAGAGTAAGCAGTTGCGTGTATTAGCCTCCTTCCCCAACAGCAGCAAAATCTGGCTAGTTTACAAGGAGATAAAAAACAAAGCTAAAAATTTGTTTACTGCAAATTTTTGGTCTGTAGTTTACTGCAATGAAAATTAGCAAGCATCTACTTGAAGTACCTCATAGTGTTTTACATAAACAGTGTGATAAAACAAAATCATCAAAGAAATTATAATCCTTGTCATACACCAGTCTTCATGTTACATAAGAACGGCCATACAAGGTTGGACCTTTGGTCCATCTAGCCCAGTATCCTGTCTTCCGACAGAGGCCAATGCCAGGTGCCCCAGAATGAATGTTCAGAAATGTATCCCTGATATTGAGGCAATATAATCCATTAATCAAGTGAAGTTATAGCATTCTTAAGTGTTACAGAAATTAGATCTTAATATGACTGAGTATATGTAATTTATCATGCTGTAATCTTAATTTCTCCCCCAAATTTCCTTTCCGATAGAGTGGAAGAAATTATGCATACTGTCATGAAGCCAATTATAAGTCTATACTATACAACAGAATTCATTATATGCTCTGTAATTGTAGCATAAATTTTACAAGTATAAAAATGTATTTAAGAGATTATATTGGAGCAAATGGTATTCTACAGAGATGTCCCATCTATTCAGGATCATAAGAAGTTCCACAAAAAAAACAGTAACAGTTTACAGTACTGCACTGTATCATCAATTTTCTGTAACAACTTTTATGTAAAAGTTAAAAAACTTCATACCTTCACTACCGGGTGTGCTCCAGTAGATGCTTTTACTGCTCCCCTACTGCCTTCTGTTTCATAATGAGCTCTATGGTGAGTTTTAGGCTGTACGTCTATTTTCAGTTCACATTGTCCATAATGAGTTGGTAAAGGCCAGTCTAGTGGTGGTAATGAAGATGTGCTGAAAGCAAGACATGCACAATAAATTTAAGTGAACCATGATACCTGGCCACAGTGTAGAGTCAAAAGACCTACAACCACCGGTCACACTCATTTCATACTATATTTACCATTTTGTAATGAAAATGGCAAACAGTTTTACACTTTATTTCAACTTACAAGAAGTAAAAATTCTGCTTCAAGTATTTTATACATGTTTATTCAAAATTTAATTTAAATTGGTTTCTTTGGGGATTAATTATTGGAAGGGGGAGAAGTAACACTGGTTAAAAGAAAGACTCCATACACTACTTTATCTATGACAATAGATATTCCACAACATACCAGTATTTGTCCTCAAATAAGATTGCCAACAGTTTAAATTATGGTGGTTTTGTGATAATTGAAATTGACAGTCTAATTTCAGTGTAACCTTTCTGCAAGCTTCATTAGCATCCATTCCCCCCTCCTCCTACTCCCCCAAGTGAAAAATTACAGTCTTAAATATCTAATGTCTCTAAAGTGTTAACTGTTCCAGTTTTCTGGTTGCCATTCAAATGAAGGCAGTACCAGGACTCAAGGAAACAAGAGTTGTCCAAGTTTAGTAGAAGGGCTTGGTGCAAAATGGTGCAGGGCTTTTGGATTAAAAAAATATGATCAAGTTATATGATTAGATTAGTTATCCTTTATACACAGTAATAAAGTCACTCCAAGCACTGGGG
>QXTE01000059.1:828780-911462 GCA_003942145.1 Platysternon megacephalum
GCCCCCTGCCACATCCCGCACCCCAACCCCCTGCCCCGAGCCCCCTGCTGCACCCTGCACCCCGACCCCCTGCCGCACCCCTCACCCTCTTGCACCCCACACACCAACTCCCTGTCCTGAGCCCCCGTTGCACCCTGCACACCTCCTGCACCCCCTGGGGGCAGCGTTGGGTGGGGACTTCGGGAAGGGGTTTGAATGGGGCGGGGAAGGGGTGGGAAGAGGTGGGGCAGGGGCGGGGCCTAATGGAAGGGGTGGGGTGGGGGCGGGGCCAGAGGCAGCGAGGGGCGTGTCAGTGATGCGGCCCTCGGGTCAATGCACTGGTCCTCATGTGGCCCTCGTGGTCATTTGAGTTTGAGACCCCTGTTCTAGAGGTTTTCATCCCCCCTTCTGCAAGATAATTAATAAGAATATGGCAAAAGCCCCATATTAGGCAGATCCCCATTGCCTCTTGAATTAGAAGTTTTCGTAGAATAGCACAAACAGGAAAATATGCTAAACCACAAGTGACAAAAATAACAAAGTTTCCAATTTTGTAGCTTTTTGGAAACTATCAATATCTCAGTAAGAGTGACACAGAACAGGTGCAAGTAAAATAGCTTGCTCATCTTAATAGGTACAGTTTATAAAACTTCTAAAGATTCTTCCTAATGGATCCTATTGTGTTAGATTTTGAGATTATGCTGCATCATATGCTATTGTCCTCTAGACACAAGAAGTTGTAAGTAATGCTAGTTCAATTCAGAAGGCAAACATGGACTAGCAAGTGGAGAGCCAAAATGTTAGATGCTTGCTTTTCAACCTATTTCCCCCTCTCACTTATTTATAGGATCAAACTTTCATTTATCGAGAGAATGGAGACCAAGACAGAACTAGCTGAAAGTCTATGCTTGAAAATGTAACAGAACCATACTGTAGAACTTATTTCTGAAAGTTAAATAAATAGTTAAATTAATGCTGGCTATTCACAGAATGACCATGATCCCCAAATGGCACAGATGTGCCCTACTCAGATCAGAACATTTAAGACTAAGTCACCAGGCTAAAGAGATTTTTCACTCTACTGAAGAGCACTACGACAGTCCAGATAACCGACTGTACACACTGAGGGGGGAGAATTTCTTGAATACATTTAATATCTTAGAATAGCTCTCCATTGCACATTACTACTATTTACAGATATTGTAAGTATAAATCCTACATGGAGATTGTCCAAGGCATTAATCACAGCCAAGATGCACTGCTTCTTCTGAAGTGAAGGGAAAAAATAAACCCGACAGAATGGGACTTCAGTCAAGGAAGCAGCTGTAAAGCTGAGCATGAAAGAACTAGGTTATTATAGTCTATTGATACTAATTCTGTCCATCTACAATCAGTCTGGATTTTCTCATTCAGTGGAGAAGGTTTTCCCCGATTTAGCAACAGAGAAATTGGTTAAAGTATATTTTCATTCATATTTTTACACATTAGTTCAAATACATTCTTGGCATGTTGTCCAAAAATATTTGGGGGTCTGATTTTTTTTTTTTAATCTAATTGTCTTGATTAGAGTTAGTGGGGTTTGTTGGGTGTTCAGCTCTCTGCAGGGGTCTTCCAGGTGAAGCCACGGTCTTGGGTCTTGCTCCCCAAGAGATCTATCCTTCATACACAACTACCCTACTTACCCATCTGAACTAAAATGAACAAAGTCAGCAAGAAATAACATATTATAGTTAAGTAACTAAATTGGTCTATCAAAAACAAAAGCTCAATATTTGATAGTTTTACTACAGATCAAAAATTTTACAAGAATTTGTAGATCAAACAGAGCAATCATACTAACATCTTTAAAGGACAAGTTCAAATCTATGTGCACATTTGTAGAACACTTTCTCATAAGAAGTCAGGGTAATGTTACTATGTATCAGATGCTGGAAAATAAATCTAGGGACTCCATCTTTTGATTTAAGAAAGGGTTCCATTGAAAGTATTTTGCCTACTTTATTAGAAGAGATTCTAAATGTTAAATTTAAGCTTTTCACTACAGAAAGCACCTTTAACTTACCAATATTTCAATCTTTGAGGCAGAATGATCCACTGAAGGTAATTTATTGGCCCTTTGTAAATTATGGTTTTGAGTTGAAATTGTGGGAAAGTTCACACAACTTTAACGTTTGTCTTTAATCCTTATTCTATTTCAATGTTTCCAGATGGGGCCAGCAAAACAAAAAAATGTTGGAGATTAAAAAGTCAAATAGTTTAAAGAAAAATATGCAAAAATTAGTGCTACTATGGAAGACTTTTCCCTTCAAAGTTTGAGGTAACTGGGATTAACATTATGTATGTTTACAGGTACAGCTAGAATTTTACTGATAAGGCTATATTACTTTGTATTCAGAAGCCAAAATATGCAAATGTAGGCTCCAGAATTAATGTGGACAGCACTCTGTGATTTTCTCTCCCCTCCTCCCCCCACAAGGGTTTTCAAAAGAGGAGTTGGGAGGGGGGAAAATACCACAAGCAGAATCTAATTTTCTATATTTTTACAATCTTTACTTTTCGGGGTCTGGGAAAAACCAAGATCTACAGACACTTTTCAAATGTTTCCAGTAAAAGCCCGACTGTCAATCATTCCAAACAGTGTCTTTAGTAGTCTATGTAGCCTATTCTTTTGTATCAGAATCTCATCTTGTGGTTCTCAAAGCACAGAGATAGATTTGGAGAACCTACAAGTGTTTCACTGGTGTACAGTACTATAAAAGTCTGAGCACTTTATGAAAGCAGACTCACAAATAATAAAGCACAATACAACCAAAGGATGTGATAAAAGCATGCATAAGTCCTAGGATCCTGGCGAGAAAGCATAGGTTACAGACTACAAAGATTCTGTAGATGGTAGTAAGACAGTTTCACAATCCGATTAATACAAGCCTCAAAATGAAGCTGAGACTGGGATGACCTCAAGGCTATATACAGTACTTCAGTGCAGAGCTATCACTAAAAGGAACCCCATAGTAAATCACTGGGGACACCCTTTAAGGTGGATCTAAACAACAGAAGCTATTACATTCAATTGAAGAAAAGATGAAGGCGCCCAAATGTTAACTAAATAGAGACAACTGTACCTTCAGCAACTATCATCTCAAAGTATGATGGATCCAGGTTGGAATAAAAAACAAACAAACAAAGGGCATTACATGTCAACCATGGACCACAATTCCAAATGATTATGGGTAACCAAGAAGGCAGTCAGTCTATACTGACTTCACCCCTCAGGCCCACCTTAAGGTGGAGCTTCGGTTAAAATTATATGATAGAAGTGACCTTTAAAGCCCATCTGACAATTTGACTCTGCCTCCTCTGCTCTGTATTGCTTGGGAACAAACTCAGCTGGGATTTGGGATTGCTTTGGAACAGTGACACTTTCCAGAAAGATCCATGCAGATGGAACTCACATGCTAATAATAGTCTTCTCTTAGGTGTGCTCCCATCCACCCAAAAACCCCTCACTGAAGGACACAGATCTTTAGATAGGAGCTTCTTATAGAGAGTCTTCTCTTCTGCCATCCTCCATTCTGAACTAGCACAGATCTGGGTTCTCTTCTTTGACCCAATGGTACCAGACACTGGGATCCATGCATTCATTCAACACTGGTGAGTTTTTGAATACAAGTGAGGCTGGAACCAAGGCTTTCTTAATTTTTGATTCCTTTCACCTAAAAATGTTTCTGTTCCCTTGGCTTCTTCAGTTCCAACCACAAACTCTGTAGGATTAAGAGCAGTGACAGACCTTCCTAGGCATTTAAAACTCCCAACTCCTCTCACCATTTTTCTTGATGTTTAGATCCATAGGTCTACAGGGTCAACCTTTGCTCCATCTGAGGTATGATCAGATGCTCATCCAGTTGCCTTTCCCATCAAATCCAAATCTAGAACGGTAAGAAGGGCTTGTACACTCTAACAGTTCATATCCACACACCCAAATCTGAAGAGTAAGTATACTGAATACTCTACTTTCCCCCACCTTGAACACTTAATTTAGCAGCAAGGCCATGTTTTAAGTTCAATTCAGTCTGTGTTTCCCTTTTACTTTTTCTCATCAAGTGGTATTCATAGTAGTCACCTCTTCTGCAGTAACTTTTGCTTTGTTTAGTAGGATGAAGGTGTGCTCACTACTGGTATTTCTTCCAAATTAGAGTTTTTATTTTAAATTGGAAAAAGTACCGTATTAACCAAAAATAAGTTGGACATAGTTCTGGCATAGTTTAAAACATGAGAGCTCTCAAATCGTAGCCTATCCCAATCTTTTTGAGGGTTTTTTCCTAGAACTGCTTGTAGGACAAAAATACTAATAAGGCTAATTTTCATTGTGCATTTGGGGTAAAGTGGGTAATTTAATTTCATTGCTTCAAGTAATTCTGGAGTATAAAGATAGCGACAGAAATTGTGAGACAGTTCTTCCCGCTGGGTTTTCTTTTTGGTTGATGACAGGCTAGAAAGTCTTTTCCCAACCTCCATTTGTACTAATTCTACAGTGATAGGAAGATTTGGGCCACACATGTACAATTTCAGATCAACCCTCCCATTATTTTAACTAGTAGACCCCATTATTAAATGCATTTTCAGTATTCTAGTACTGTACACTGATTGGTAAAACTTAATATTTTATCACATCAGAGCAAAATATGTAATTGAATCACATGTTCAAATGTGAAAGTCCAGTATTAAACTTATCTGAATTTCTAAAGGTTTATTAATGGTGTGTAAACAGAACATCAATTGTTTAGCTTATTAAAAATGTAATAGGTTCAAAGTTCTCTTGCTTATTTCACTTAAGTGACACTTATCTTCAAAGTCAGTGATTTGCAAATATATTTTCACAATAAGTTTTGCTAATGCAGCATGTTAGTCTTATTCTTTAAAAAGAATTGGATACCAACATAACAGAATAGGTTGGCCATATTCCACTCTAGTGCTGAACATTTATTTGTCCTCCTTATCTTTAAAATAAAGTTATACTGATCTTTGGAAGATGGAGCTTTGATATAGTGTTAAAGTTGGAATACCCGTCTGCCTCCCTCTCAATTTATATTTCAAAGCTACCACTTCTCCTTGGCTGTTTGCTGTCAAAAGTTTCACTACAGGCAAGTCAGAATGCCAGAAGCTTAAATTTTCAGTGCTAGCTGCCAGACTGGTTGCAAATAAAAGAGGCCATCAAGTTGCCATCAGGTATTCACCACTAAAACCATGGAGATGCTTGAGCCCCCTACTGCCACCAACCACAACACTCTGTTTGCTTTTCACCACAGTTAACAAAAAGGTACTGCTTGAGATCCTGCCACTACCTCTCCCTGTGCTTTAAAGTAAATATTACCACATTGAACATGATGGAACATGCAAAAAATGCATGTCAACTTGTTCAAATATAAAATGTACATATTTTTCCAACTCAAGAAAACTGCTACATAAAAATCAACTTACAAATCTCCAAAGCAAGATGAAGACAACTTGGAGACTTTTTTTGCACTGCATTATTTCACCAGATGTATTAAACCAAAGTTCAACAAATTAATGTGTAAAATGTCTGCTTCTTTGGTAAACAGTGTGCACTTTGTCAAAAAACTACTCCAGGGGCTAAAATTTTGGATTATAGGATACTTTATGCTAAATAGATTGGAGCACAGAGAATTTGCCCTCACAAAAACCAAAACCCACACCCCAACATTCAACATCTCCCAAGGTGGTGCTGCCTGAGTAGCATGCAGTATTAGTTGCATGCAGTTAGATGTTCAAGATAGATGAAAGTCTAGTAAGGGTCTATATGAAGAAATTCTCCACTTTGATTCACTATGTTTCAGCTTTTACCCTTACTAGGTGCCACCTTTTTGCAGTGAGAACAGTACTCTCCACAAGAGCGGATATATATGTTTTAGAGTAAATTAAAGCAATGATAATCTCGCTAAGTAGGGTTGAGGTATTTTATAACGATTTTAGAAAACATTAGAAAAAAGGGTATTACTTAAAATAATAATTGAAGCTACACGAACAAACTGATGACTCTCTCTGAATATACTTTAATACATCTTACTCTAGGTTTTGAAGCACAATAGTGGTTAACCAGTTAACCTATTTATGAGAGAGAACTCATCAGAAAAAGGACAATTGAGAGGCAATGAAATACAAAGAACACGAAAAGCAAAGCTTTTAGTATGGCAAATTAAAATGTAAGCTGTTGCCACAGCTGGTATTCCTAGCAAGGTACTGTACTGTCCCTGGACCCTGCTGTGGGGACTGAGATCTTTTGGATCAGTCTCTGGCCAATAGACATCTCAAGTTTGCAACAACCCCCTTCCCCAGTCTTTTTTGTCAAGTAAAGAATCTCATTTCCCCCAAGCTAAAAGGCTTCCCCACTATTTGAAGTTCTTCTACTTTACCCCTCATCCTTCCAGCTTCCTGACATTTGTGAAAGACGGGCGGAGAGGCCACTTCAAGTTTGTTTTTTGGGCCCAAGTGCCTCCCTCTGCTATTGCTCATTATACTTAAGTAGAAACAGAATTAAAGGTAATCAGTTCTTGGCAGTTTCAGACTGTATTTTAATTACACAAACCAACAGATTGCCTTAGAAGGCGTAGATATGTATTCTGACTCGATACAGCATCCAATGCCATGTGGATTTTTGTAAAAACCCAGGAGAAAGTAACTAGGTCAAAGCATACAACCCTATAACAGTTCTCCTGAGCAAGTCTTAGGAATTTTCTATGGGAGGTATTAATTGGAATACAAAATATACATTCCTTCAGGTCACTGATCACAGACTACCACCGTTGGAGATGATCAGGAAAGTGTATTTATTGGTTTCCATTTTAAATCTACATCTCTGCAGGTGTCTATTAAGGACTTTGATGTTCAGTACTGCTACTTTACAACCAACATTCTTGAAATTAAAGAATAAAAAAGGAGTAGAACCTGGAGTGTCTTTCAGGGTGTGGATTAAAGGGTACTTTAAGGTCTAATGTCTACTGTTTTAACAAATAGAATAGTTATAGAATAGTTACAAAATGGCTGGGTGATTCTTTCTGGTCTGCGTAAAAGCAATTATTTCTTGAGGTCTTTCTGAGGCACGCAAGTTTGTCCTTTCGAAAAGGTCCCCATTTTTCCCTTGCAGCACAATTACAATAGAAGTCTTTCACAGCAAAGAACAGTGACTTTGCACTATTGCATAAGAAGCCATGACTCCAGCTGAGAAGATAAAGTCTGCACCCCAAGGGTATGTCTGCTGTGCAACTGGGAAATGTGACTGAAGCATGTGTAGGCATACCTGAGCTAGTTTGGATCGAGCTAGCTTGCTAAAAATATCAGTGAAGCCACTAGAGCCCATCTGACAGAATAAGTAGGCCACATCTATATTTACTTTCAACATGACAAATGAGATATATATACACTTTGTGTAAAATTAAAACCCTGTACACTGTCAAAGCATCTGGAATTAGTTATAATGCTAAGTAGCAGTGTAATATGCAGCTCTTTTGTATATTAAGATATTACAGGCAGCTTTGTTACCCTTTTATTAGTACCGCCTTCATTTTGTCCTCCAGAAGGACACCTAAGGTAAGTATTACCTATATAAAAACAGCTGAAGATTTTTAACCCTATTTTTTTCTGTTTTGCTCCAATGGAATTCCAGGGAGAGGGAGAACATATATTGACAAACTTCAAGTCCACTTTTCATAGTCCTCTTCTGAGGTACTTCATCATTACATGAAGAAGCATTCCCTATATTTCAAGAGAGGAGATGTCCGAAAATCCCAGCTAGCAACTACCAACTCTTAAATCCCGTTTTGGAAGCTGGGGGGGGAGGAAGGAGGGAAGGAGGGGCGGGCGGAGGAGGAGAGAAAGCCAGGCCATTTTACATATTTGCTTTGACTTTGAGGAACTCTGGCCTGAATCAGAAGTGGGCTGCTTATATTGGGATGAGTTATCCTCTCAGTTTTCAGAAAAGTTTTTTTTTAATTAATTGTTTTGGGAGCAGAAAACTTGTCGCTTCTGAATATAAAGGAGTGCTTCTTCAAGTCTGGTTGTACTAGAATACTGCTCTAAGGAGCAGTGGGCTGGTCAAGATGACCAGGTGCTGCACTCGAGAAGAATATCCTAATGGTTAATTGAGAATGCAGTATTGATACTCACTATTTAAGGGGAAATTGAGACTGCAGTGCATTGAGCCTTATTGTTTGAGGAAATTGGAGGAGGAATAGCAGTTGCCCATTACTGATAAGTGTGTGCTGTTAACATTAAGGTATTCGGATTCACTAGAAGTGGACAGTTCTGAAAGGCAGTTAGTAATCTAGGGAGATTTTTAAAGGCAAAAAGAGCAGTTATGCCCTTTGAAAATTAAGGGAGTTAAGCGCATAACTCACACTTGTACCTTTAATAAAGTTTCCCTGTTAGACACGAAAGCCAGGATTAACACATGGTCCACTTTTTGGTTATATTTAGATCCTGAATTTGGTTTTCTAGGGGCTAACTTTCTATGCTTTAGTGTTAGAGACAAGGTGGATGAGGTTGTGTCTTTTATTGGACCAACTTCTCTTGGTGAAAGAGACAAGCTCTCGAGCTCCAGAGGGCTTGAAGAGCAGTTCTGTGAAACTCTAAAGCTTGTCTTTTTCACCAAGAGAAGTTGGTCCAATAAAAGACATTATCTCACCCTCTTTGTCTCTCATATATACTGGGACCAACACAACTACAACAACACTGCAATATACTTTAGTGTTGTAAGTGTGCACTTTGCTTTATATATACTTCACTAATGTCAACCTGTATTTGCCAACCCTCTCCAAACAAGCTTTTACAAATGGAAAACAGGATTTTAATATCAAGGATAGAGCTACACTCCATAGATAGAGCAAAATGAAATTAGAGTTACTTACCTGTAACTGAAGTTCTTTGAGATGGCTATGCATATTCACACTTCTGGGATACTGTGCCATCTTTGCCCTCTAAGCATTCTCGCATGCCCACTCCTCTTCTCAACATCCCTGACACACTGAGGACAAGGCTATATAGGGGCAGAGCACCCTCCCCACCTCAGTCCCTTTCCACCAAAAAGCCAGACACACAATAACAGGGACTTTTAGAGAGGGGAAGGAGGGTGGGAAGAGTGAATATGCAGCACCACCTCAAATAACTCTGGTTACAGGTAAGTAACCATCATTTCTTCTTTGAATGGCTCTGCATATTGTCACTTATGGGAGAGATTGATAAGCAGTGCTGGAGGCAGGAACAGAATCCCTAGTTGAATAAAAACTGAAGCACTGCCTTTCCAATGTCCATTCTAGAAGCAAAATCCAGAGCACAGTGCTTGGTGAAGGTGTGTACTGAAGTTCAAGTTGCAGATCTCAGCAAACGGGCACCTGCCTCAGACAAGCAAAGGAAGCAGCCACAGCTCCAGTGGAATATGGTTGAACTGATTTATCACCTCTGCACACAACAGGGTGGAGCAAATACACCATTTATTGATATAATACATTACTACCTGCCCAACCTTCCCTTGGAGATGAGAGAGGAATGATCTGAGAGCCAGATGAACAGTTCTTAGGTCCCATATATTGATGTGAAACATTCTTTCCTGAGAAGACCAGTGCACTCCAACTGCTGAGTGATTCAAGTGCACCCCCTAACCCAGTGGTTCCCAGACTGGGGTTCGTGAACCCCTGGGGGTGTCAAAAATGTTACAGGGGGTTCTCGGGAAAAAATTCCCTAATGGCGGACAGAGCTGTCCCTAGGGATCCTGGGCAGCACGGTGCCAGCAGCCCGGAGCCCCTGGACTTCCAAGAGCTAAGCAGATCAAAGCAAGCATATCTATCACACCGAGGAGATTTAAACTTCAAGACTCCTTATAAGAAACGGAAAGGGAGGTGAATATTTTTTGCTGTTTTTAAAATTAAACAGGCAGCTAGTATTGTTTTTTAAAATTATTATGAAGAACAAGTTTAAGCTTTTTTGTAACGTGCGCCGTTTGCCTGGACTGCTCAAGACCTGAATGCTTGTGTAGGAGGAACTCTTGAGTTGGCTTCTTAAATACCTTCATACTGTTTCACATCTGATATTCCTTGATGAAACATAGGAGCCTTGTCTTATAACAGGCTTATTCAAAGTGATACAAGCTATGAAAGTGAGATCTTGGAAGAGTGTTGCCGTTTTCATAATGTAATAAAAATACTGTAATGATAAATAATAATACATAGTGTGTAATAAGCATGTCATAAAAACAAATTTTATATTTCCAAGATCACTGCTTTTATAATTTATACTCAGGTAAAGGAGAATATCCCTTGAAATATTCATTTTTAAGAGGGGGTTCGCGAGACTTGACGTGCTAGTGAAAGAGGTTCACAGGCTGTTAAAGTTTGGGAACCACTGCCCTAACCATAGATTGAACCACTGTCCAGGGTGCACCCTGAAGACTGAACTGTATGCCTCTAAGCACATTCATTCCACTTGACCACCAGTCCAGAGAGACTATGATGGTCTGAGGAATGGTGATCAATAACTGAAAACTGTCCCAATCTCGTCTGTTGACCTGGGACATCCAGTGCTGCATAGGTCTTATTCTCAGATGCGCAAATGGAGTCACATAAGTAGTGGCTGCTTTTAGCCTTATGAGACCCAGAAAGAACCATGACCTCTGTGTGGGGCAACTTTGAACGTTTAATAGACATTGCTTCATTTAGAGAAATGTGTCCTCTGGCAAAAAAATTCTCCCATCTACTCAATTCAATATGGCACCTATCAAAAGGAATTCTTTGTGTGGCACAGAGAATCGACTTTGGTTGAGAAAAAACCCTGTCTGTTACAGCTTTCCCCCTATTCCATTTTGTTTCTTACAGCTGTCCCCTTACTCCATTTTGTCTTGTTCTCCTCCTGTGGCCGCCCCTCCCTGGCTGTTAAGTTGTTTACCAGGGCCACTGCCCTTCTCAAAGGGAGGGCCCCTTAAGTCGTCTACCAAGAGCCATTGCCCTTCTCAAAGGGATGGCCACTTGTGCTGCATGCTAAGTGGGACCACTGCCCTATTCAAAGGGTTAGTCCTGTTATCACCTTGTTAAACCTGGGCTTTGTGTAGGGTAGGCAATGTCCAGAGCTGCACGACCTACTGTGTTTTTGAAATCCTGGGCATGAGTCATAGGCCAGGGCTCTGCCCAGGCATGTCTCTGTGCTCACCTGTAGTTTTTTTTCCTGTGTCTCCTCCCCTGTGACAGAGGGAACCTATCAGGATCACTGGCGGGAGACTGCTTAAGTTTGTCTATAAAAAACAGGCATTTTGAAACACAGGTCAGAAAGGTTCCTGCATTGCTGCCTGGTCTAATCAGCCAGGGGTTCTGGGGGGGTCCTTTCTCCGCTCTCGTTTTATTTTTGAGCGTACCCCCGTTTTTAAACCCCCCTCCCACGAAGAACGAATTGCTGCCTGAGAGACCCCGTGATTATCGAGACCGTACCGAGCCCTCCTTGCTTCTTCTGATGTTGTTGCTGCTTCTGCCTTTGCTGCTGCCTTGGGGACTGGTAAGAATCCCTCTCAAACTTTCTATACTTTCATTTTATTATTTTTAGCTGCTGACTCTGTTTCCCCAGTACACAGACTCAAGCTAAACCTTGGTCTGTATCTTAAAACCTCTCTCAAACTAAGTTTGTGCCGCTGCTAAGCTCTGCTCCAGTGGGCTTTGCTCAGGGGCTCACTGCTTTCAGCTGTATCCACTGCTGCAACCACCATCCCCCTTGGCTTCCTTGGGGGCTGCCTTGGGAGCTGTATCCTGGGCACATACCACTCTGCCCTCTCTGACTTCCCCATAGCATAACGTGCACCATAGGTGTTGCTTTTTAGGCTAATGAGTCATAGTTTGCTAAGATTGTAGTGCTTGTAAGTTTCACCTGCCTTGCTATAGTTTGCTGTTTTGTTGCTCCCTATAGTTGCTAGTTATAGTTTTGTTTAGAATTGTGATACTTCTTGTTTTGCCAAGTCGTTGGTTAAGATAGATTTTTGTTACTTTGTATAAGCTGTTTGTAATTTTATATAAGTTTGATTAAGTTAGACGATAGATAAGGTTTTTGCTGTTTGAATTCATCTTCCTGCTGTCCCGATCTCTCCCTGAACTTTCCCGTGTCTGTTTTCCCCCGCTCCAATCTTCCCCTCTGTGTGCTTCTCCCTGTGTAACTTCCCAAACCCCTTGCTGCTGCTGCTGCTTCTCCCTGTGTAACTTCCCAAACCCCTTGCTGCTCCTGCTGCTGCTGCTGCTTCTCCCTGTGTAACTTCCCAAACCCCTTGCCGCTGCTGCTGCTTCTCCCTGTGTAACTTCCCAAACCCCTCGCTCCTACTGCTGCCAAACCTCAATTGTATTACTGAAGTCTAGCATAAAACCCCATTGGTTACCCTTTTTTCTCTCTAACACACCTCACATTTTATATTTACACCACTGTGACACATTTTTACCTAAATTTGTTGGTTATTTAACACATTTTACCCATAACTGTTAGTTGGTTGTATGCTGCTGTGATACTCTTTACATAGAAATTGTTAGCTACCTGTTCAATTAACACTGAAGTATAAATTGGTTACCAACTGTATTGTGCCCCACTGTATTGTACCCCACTATTGAAACCCCCTATCCTATTTACTAAAAGAAACCCCTCCCCAATTGTCTACCTTAACAAACCCCATACCCCTCACTATTGAATTTTCCCTGTTTTTGCATTTTCTTAATAAAGTTTATTTTGCACCCCACCCGTGTGGTAATTGCTCCCCAAGATCCCATATACCTGCTGGCAGGGACAAACCCTAGGTCTGAAAAAAGAGATTGGTCATGGTGACTATGTGATGCAACAGATCCTCAGGCACAGCAGTCTTCAGTAGCCAATCGTCCAAGTAAGGATAACAAAAATACTGATTCCTCAGATACACTGCTACCACAGAGAGGCATTTTGTAAATACCCTGGGTACAGTGGAATGGCCAAAGGGGAACATCTCACAAAGGGGGTTTGGTTGTTTGAGGGACCGTGTGCTCTGGCTGGCAGTTGGAGGCAGGTCTGAAAGGTCAAAGCCTCAGGTAATTGGCTGAGCCTTAATCAGTGGGCGGAGCATTCACTCAGGCCAGGGCTTTATAAAGCCGCGCACAAGTGACCAGGGAGCTTTGCGAACAGGGGCTGCTAACAGGGAGTTTCGCAAGGGAGTTTAGAAGGGGAGTGGGAAGGGAGTGGGAGCCCCTCGCCGGCCGTAACCCCTTCCCTGTGGCCCCCCCCTAGAACCTATAAACCGAACCACATTCCAAAACCCCTTCCTGTAAACCACCCTTCCACTAACTAGGAGACAATGCAGGCAGAAGCCCAGCAGCAGAGTGGGGGCTATCCAGTTTATTGCACTGAGTGTTGCATGTATGATTACCTGCCCCGTGGGCGGGTGGCGTATGTGTGCATTCGGTGCAAGGAGCTCCTGGCCCTCAGAGACCATGTACGGGCTTTGGAGGCCAGGGTGGCGGAACTGGAGGAGCTGAGAGAGGCAGAGAGGTATGTTGATGAGGCTTTCCGGGACATTGTAGAATTGTCCCACCTCCGCTCAGACAGCTCCTGTGCTGTTGAGGAGGAAGAACGGCCCAGGGAAGTAGAGCAGTCAATGGGAGCAGAGGGAAACCTTCCCATAGTTGGGACCCTCCTTCCAGATGGTGCTGGGGTTGCCTCTCGCACTGAGGTTGCCTCTCCGGGGGAGGGAACTCCAGTTTCTAGGAAAAGGCAGGTGTTAGTAATGGGAGATTCGATTATTAGAAATGTAGATAGCTGGGTCTGTGATGACCGGGAGAACCGTATGGTGACTTGCCTGCCTGGTGCGAAGGTTGCGGATCTCTCGAGGCATCTAGATAGACTTATGTGTAGTGCTGGGGAGGAGCCGGTGGTCGTGGTACATGTAGGTACCAATGACATAGGGAAGGGTAGGAGAGATGTCCTGGAAGCCAAATTTAGGCTGCTAGGGAAGAGACTGAAATCCAGGACCTCTATGGTGGCATTTTCAGAAATGCTCCCAGTTCCACGCGCAGGGCCAGGGAGGCAGGCAGAGCTTCAGAGTCTCAATGCGTGGATGAGACGATGGTGTAGAGAGGAGGGGTTCACGTTCATTAGGAACTGGGGAAACTTCTGGGATGGGGGGAGCCTATACAGGAGAGATGGGCTCCACCTAAACCAAAGTGGAACCAGACTGCTGGCACTAAACATTAAAAAGGTTGTAGAGCAGTTTTTAAACTAGGAGATGGGGGAAAGCCGACTGCTGCAGAGGAGCGTGTGGATCGGACACAGACTTCTCTTAGGGGAGAGTCTGATGATAGAGAATCTCCAGGTTATAGTCAGGAGCAGAGGACTGAAAAGTATAATGTAAGGGCCGGATCAGATGATAAACAGTCACATAAAAAAGAATCTGGCACATCAGAAGAAGGCAGGCTAGTAAACAGGGACAAGTTTTTAAAGTGCTTGTACACAAATGCCAGAAGTCTAAATAATAAGATGGGTGAACTAGAGTGCCTTGTGATAAAGGAGGATATAGATATAATAGGCATCACAGAAACCTGGTGGACTGAGAGCAATCAATGGGACACAATCATTCCGGGGTACAAAATATATCGGAAGGACAGAACAGGCCGTGCAGGGGGAGGAGTGGCACTATATGTGAAAGAAAGTGTAGATTCAAATGAAGTAAAAATCTTAAGCGAATCCACATGTTCCATAGAGTCTCTATGGATAGAAATTTCATGCTCTAGTAAAAATATAACATTAGGGATCTATTATCGACCACCTGACCAGGACAGTAATAGTGATGATGAAATGCTAAGGGAAATTAGAGAGGCTATCAAAATTAAGAACCCAATAATAGTGGGGGATTTCAATTATCCCCATATTGACTGGGAACATTTCACTTCAGGACGAAATGCAGAGATAAAATTTCTCGATACTTTAAATGACTGCTTCATGGAGCAGCTGGTACGGGAACCCACAAGGGGAGAGGCAACTCTAGATTTAATCCTGAGTGGAGCGCAGGAGCTGGTCCAAGAGGTAACTATAGCAGGACCGCTTGGAAATAGTGACCATAATACAATAGCATTCAACATCCCTGTGGTGGGAAGAACACCTCAACTGCCCAACACTGTGGCATTTAATTTCAAAAGGGGGAACTATACAAAAATGAGGGGGTTAGTTAGACAAAAGTTAAAAGGTACAGTGACTAAAGTGAAATCCCTGCAAGTTGCATGGGCCCTTTTTAAAGACACCATAATAGAGGCCCAACTTCAATGTATACCCCAAATTAAGAAAAACAGTAAAAGAACTAAAAAAGAGCCACCGTGGCTTAACAACCATGTAAAAGAAGCAGTGAGAGATAAAAAGACTTCCTTTAAAAAGTGGAAGTCAAATCCTAGTGAGGCAAATAGAAAGGAGCACAAACACTGCCAACTTAAGTGCAAGAGTGTAATAAGAAAAGCCAAAGAGGAGTTTGAAGAACGGCTAGCCAAAAACTCCAAAGGTAATAACAAAATGTTTTTTAAGTACATCAGAAGCAGGAAGCCTGCTAAACAACCAGTGGGGCCCCTTGATGATCAAAATACAAAAGGAGCGCTTAAAGATGATAAAGTCATTGCGGAGAAACTAAATGGATTCTTTGCTTCAGTCTTCACGGCTGAGGATGTTAGGGAGATTCCCCAACCTGAGCTGGCTTTTGTAGGTGACAAATCTGAGGAACTGTCACAGATTGAAGTGTCACTAGAGGAGGTTTTGGAATTAATTGATAAACTCAACATTAACAAGTCACCGGGACCAGATGGCATTCACCCAAGAGTTCTGAAAGAACTCAAATGTGAAGTTGCGGAACTATTAACTAAGGTTTGTAACCTGTCCTTTAAATCGGCTTCGGTACCCAATGACTGGAAGTTAGCTAATGTAACGCCAATATTTAAAAAGGGCTCTAGGGGTGATCCCGGCAATTACAGACCGGTAAGTCTAACGTCGGTACCGGGCAAATTAGTTGAAACAATAGTAAAGAATAAAATTGTCAGACACATAGAAAAACATAAACTCTTGAGCAAGAGTCAACATGGTTTCTGTAAAGGGAAATCGTGTCTTACTAATCTATTAGAGTTCTTTGAAGGGGTCAACAAACATGTGGACAAGGGGGATCCGGTGGACATAGTGTACTTAGATTTCCAGAAAGCCTTTGACAAGGTCCCTCACCAAAGGCTCCTACGTAAATTAAGCTGTCATGGGATAAAAGGGAAGGTCCTTTCATGGATTGAGAACTGGTTAAAGGACAGGGAACAAAGGGTAGGAATTAATGGTAAATTCTCAGAATGGAGAGAGGTAACTAGTGGTGTTCCCCAAGGGTCAGTCCTAGGACCAATCCTATTCAATTTATTCATAAATGATCTGGAGAAAGGGGTAAACAGTGAGGTGGCAAAGTTTGCAGATGATACTAAACTACTCAAGATAGTTAAGACCAAAGCAGATTGTGAAGAACTTCAAAAAGATCTCACAAAACTAAGTGATTGGGCAACAAAATGGCAAATGAAATTTAATGTGGATAAATGTAAAGTAATGCACATTGGAAAAAATAACCCCAACTATACATACAACATGATGGGGGCTAATTTAGCTACAACGAGTCAGGAAAAAGATCTTGGCGTCATTGTGGATAGTTCTCTAAAGATGTCCACGCAGTGTGCAGAGGCGGTCAAAAAAGCAAACAGGATGTTAGGAATCATTAAAAAGGGGATAGAGAATAAGACAGAGAATATATTATTGCCCTTATATAAATCCATGGTACGCCCACATCTCGAATACTGTGTACAGATGTGGTCTCCTCACCTCAAAAAGGATATTCTAGCACTAGAAAAGGTTCAGAAAAGGGCAACTAAAATGATTAGGGGTTTAGAGAGGGTCCCATACGAGGAGAGATTAGAGAGGCTGGGACTCTTCGGCTTGGAAAAGAGAAGACTAAGGGGGGACATGATAGAGGTATATAAAATCATGAGTGATGTTGAGAAAGTGGATAAGGAAAAGTTATTTACTTATTCCCATAATACAAGAACTAGGGGTCACCAAATGAAATTAATAGGCAGCAGGTTTAAAACAAATAAAAGGAAGTTCTTCTTCACGCAGCGCACAGTCAACTTGTGGAACTCCTTACCTGAGGAGGTTGTGAAGGCTAGGACTATAACAATGTTTAAAAGGGGACTGGATAAATTCATGGTGGCTAAGTCCATAAATGGCTATTAGCCAGGATGGGTAAGAATGGTGTCCCTAGCCTCTGTTCGTCAGAGGATGGAGATGGATGGCAAGAGAGAGATCACCTGATCATTGCCTGTTAGGTTCACTCCCTCTGGGGCACCTGGCATTGGCCACTGTCGGTAGACAGATATTGGGCTAGATGGACCTTTGGTCTGACCCGGTACGGCCTTTCTTATGTTATGTTAACATCTTGTTCTGGAAATGGGGCCCAGACACAGTGAATCTAAAGGTACTTTTGATGATTTTTGGCAAATTGTGATATGGAAATGTATCCTTTAGATTGAGAGTCACAAACCAATCCAGAAGCGATAGTGTAAAGTTTATGGAGGTCAGGGTCAGCATATGGAATCAAAACTTATGACTGTACTTGTTCAATTCCCTCAAGTATAGTATCAGCCAAACTTCCCCCCCCTTCCTGCCCCCCATTTTTTTTTTTTTTTTTTTTGCACAAGAAAATATTAGGAGTAAAAACTCTGTCCATCTAGGTAAGCAGGAAAAGAGTGTTACCTTTTCCGTAACTGGTGTTCGAGGTGTGTTGCTCACCTACTGTGGAATAGACATGAGCATGCTCGCCACGTGCACCAGTGACTGAAGTTTTTCCCCTAGCAGTATCCGTAGGGGGGAGCACCCGCCACGACCCCTGGAGTGGCACCTGCCTGGCGCGGTATAAGGGGAGCTGCGCACTCCCCCCACCCTCAGTTCCTTCTGGCCAGACAACTCTGGCAGCGGGGAAGGAGGGCGGGATGTGGAATAGACATGAGCAACACATCTCGAAGAACATCAGTTACGGAAAAGGTAACTGTCTTTTCTTCTTCGAGCGATTGCTCATGTGTATTCCACAATAGGTGATTACAAGCTGTATCTGTTGGAGGTGGGTAGGAGTTCACAAGTTCTCGGGACGGAGTACCGCCCTGCTGAACCAGGCGTCGTCCCTGGTTTGGGAGACTATCGCATAGTGTGAGGTGAACGTGTGAACCGAAGACCATGGGACCGCAACCTCGAGGCGGGAGAACGGCACCGACGGTAGTGGCTGCCCTGCGAGCGATCTCGACGGGCGGACCCGCGACGGCAAGGAGCTGGCGATCGACGCCCGAAGCTACAGTTACTTGGCGGAGACTTTGAGCAGGATTCTGAGCGGGAACGGCGTTGATGGTCATGCCGCGACCAAGTGCGGTACTGCCTTCGAGACGAGGATCGTTGGCAACATCCGCCACGGTCCCGTCTGTGCTCACTCTGTGAAGACGAGCGGTGCCGGGAGTCCTGATCGGATGGCACCCATCCAGTCTGGCCAGCGTCAAAGAGCGATCCACATGGACTGAGCCCTGAACCATCACTGGGTGGGTGAGCAGTGTCAGGAACGTTCCCTCGACGAGACCGGTACCGGGCCGGTGGTGACTGCGGCGATCCCAGCGGTGGCTTGCCTCTGGAGTGTGGGGACGACATCGGCGGCGCTCCCAGCACCGGCATGGACATGACGTCCTTAGCCGCCTGGAGGGCTTCGGGTGTAGATGGCATCCGGACATCTGGAGAGGCCTGCTCCAAAGGGGCCGGGCTACTCCGCTCCGCATGAGTCGGAGGCCTAGAGGCCGATGGGGAACGAGGACTATCCGACATGGGTCTAGTCCCTGTGCCCTATTTCCCTCGGTGCTGTTACGAAGAGGGAGTCTTTCCGGTCCTCTTGGCATGTCCCGTGGAAGGGGAGCGGTGCCGACTAGTCGAAGCTACCGGAAGGTCTCCGCGCACCGACGCCACGGTGCTGGGTACCGAATCAGAGCGGCGTGCCGGGGTTGGGGCCAGCGCCAACTCCATCAGGATGGCCCGGAGTCTAATGTCCCTTTCTTTTTTAGTCTGAGACATGAACGACTTGCAGATCTTACACCTTTCGCTGATATGGGTTTCTCCCAAGCAGCGCAGACAGTCTGTGTGCGGGTCACTCCTTGGCACAGAATGCCTACAGGAGCCGCACGACTTAAATCCCAGGGCATGGGGCATGCCCCGGCCCGGGCTCACTAACTGACTAAACTTCACTGAAAACTAAACTGACTACAGGTACTACTGAACGAAGAGTTCTGGGGACAAGCTGCAGCAAGGCTGGAGCTGAGCAGTTCCGACACACCTTCACTGGTGGCAAGAAGGAACTGAGGGTGGGGGGAGCACACAGCTCCCCTTATACTGCGCCAGGCAGGCGCCACTCCAGGGGTCATGGAGGGTGCTCCTTCCCTACTGGTACTGCCAGGGGAAAAATTTCTGGCACCGGTGCACGTGGCAAGCACACACACCTACTGTGGAATACACATGAGCAATCACTCGAAGAAGAACCTACCTGCCCGCTCCTATCAGAAGCAACCTCTCAACTTTTACAAGAAGAATTACCTTTTGAGAAGGGTCCCTGAAGAGGGATGGGTAGGGGAAGTTGGGGGGAGGCAGTCTTTTAAACTGCACATAAACAGCACTTTTCCATGAGACCCTTTGGTCTGATGTCTTTTGATGAATAGGATGCTGCATGAACAATGAACTGTATCCAAACAAACCATGGAAGATGCAGCTGCTTGATGCACAAATGGAAAAATCACAGACCCCCCACTCCCATGTGGCTGCAGTGAGAGCATCCAAACCAAACACATCATGACACAGTGACCCAAATATGGATTCAAAAGTGAATTGGATGATAGCCACAATGTGACATGCTGGGTATATTACAAATAATATGTATGTAGTACACTGGGGGTGTAGTGCTGTCTCTAGTATTGGAAAGGAGTGGAAGGCCTCCTTTGAGTAGATGGAATCAACCACACAGATCAGGTTGCTGATCTGGGACCCTTTAGTTTTTCTAATAAAGCATCAGTCTCTTCACTGAAAAGACCTCCCTTTTGAAGGGAATATCCTCCCAGTTTAGTTCTAGTGTCCATAGCTAGAGAGGAGGATCGAAGCCATCCATACCCCGCCAGATGGTCACAGCGGAAGTCATTTCTTTGACAGAAAAGTCTAATGCATCAAAGGAGACTCTGAGGGAATGTTTGACTACATTCTGACCTGACAATAAAATGACAGGAGAAGGCTGACAAACACTGTCAGGCAAGTCCTGCAGCCACCACCACCACCAAATTGGGCACAGGGTGGGTAGGGAAATAAGAAAACCTTTCAGAGAGTATCTGATGGTTTGCTTTCTCAGAAACGGGTTGATAAAAAGGTGGGGTTGGACCACACTGATTGGTTAGCAGTAACAACCCATCCAGTATGGGGAGTGATGTCCTTCTCTTGGCAGCAACACCAACAATATCAAATACGAGGTGAGACGTCTCTTCCATCAGTACCACATGGAGATTCAAAGTGTACACCATGCAATACACCAAATCATGGAACTGTATAGCGTCCTCTGAAAGAGAGGAGGCTGAAGCCATCTCCACATGTTCGTCCAGTGACAGAAACTGACCCTGAGCCCTGACCTAAATGCTCCTGTTCAAACAGAGGAAATCTCTCTTCATTCTCCTCCTCCTCCATCTGAGTCTCAGGTGTCACCATAGGCGCCGGCTTCCCTTCTGGCTGGTGGGTGTTTGCTCCACCCCCGGCCCCACCCTGCCTCTTCCCGCCCTTGCACCACCCCCTTCCCCATAGTCCCCGCCCCAGCCTGCCTCTTCTCCGCCTCCTGCCCAAAGCACGCCGCATCTCCGCTCCTCCTCCTCCCTCCTGGAAAGTCCTAAGCGCCGCCAAACAGCTGTTAGGCGGCGGGGGGAGGACTGGGAGGAAGGGGGAGGAGCGGGGACACGGCACGCTCGGGGGGGGGGGGAGAAGGCGGCTAGGAGTGAGGAGTTTGGTGGCTGGTGGGTGCGGAGCACCCACGGTGTCGGTGCCTATGGGTGTCACTATCTGTACTGTCAACTGATCTGTAGGCATAGGCACCGACTCCACAGGTGCTCTGGGGCTCAGGCACCCATGGGAAAAAAAAAAATAGTGGGTGCTCACTACCCAGGAGCCAGAGCTTGAGTGTTGAATGTGAGAAGTTCTGTGCTGCTAACAACTTCTGCCCTTGGGGCAGGGAGTTTGTTTATAAACAGAGGCATGGTGACTAAGATAACAAAAGGCTTGTCATTAAATTAAATTAAGGATTGTTAGATGATCCTGAAAGTATTCTCAGGCACTCCAGTTAAAAGATAGGAAACAAAGGGTAGGAATAAATGGTCCATTTTTAGAACGGAGAGAAGTAAATAGTGGTGTCCCCGAGGGGTTTGTACTGGGACCAGTGCTGTTCACCATATTCATAAATGATCTGCAAAAGGGGATAAACAGTGAGGTGGCAAAGTTTGCAGATTATACAAAATTACTCAAGAGATAGTTAAGTCCAAAACAGACTGCAAAAAAGTTACAAAGGGATCTCACAAAATTGGATGACTTTGAATTTCGTCTGCTATTTTGTTTCCATGTTAAACGCAAAGTAATGCACATGGCAAAATATAATCCCAACTATACGTACAAATGATGGTACCTAAATTAGCTGTTCCCCATCAAGAAAGAGATCTTGGGGTCATTTCCAGTACTCTGGAAGCAATATGTTTCCAGAGTGCTGCAAATTTATAAGAATCCTTCTCACTGTTCCTGTATCATCCTGAACTCATTCTCCAGCTTGAGAAGACTTAAAAATTATCTCTAGTCATCAATGGGACAGACAACTGAATAACTTAGCTGTCCTTAACATGCATCAAGACAATACCAGGGAACTAGGTGTGAATAAGATTGCTGACAGTTTCATCCAGAAAGCTACAGCGAGACATAATGTCTTTAAACTAGGATGTTAAGTGAAGACAGCATGTAGATTGCAATGATTTTAATATACTGTAATTAATGATAATGTAATATGTAGTTCATAATTATTAAAATAGTAAAGATACCAATGAGAGACATTCAGTAACTAGACTATGAAAGAAGTGTGTAAATATGCTGAAAAACAGCCTCCACAAAAATTGGCAATGTCCCCCCCCTCTTTCTTCCAAAGCACCCATTGGCAAAAACAAAAGTCAGTGCCTATGTCTGGAGGTGTCAGATATGAGGATCTTTGGGCTATCAGATTCTTTGCAGATGAAATGTCACCTCTCCATCCACACAGAAGATGGATGAGGAAGTCCTGAGGTGGCCTCCAATAAGGCCATGGGCCCCAGGACTGCCCGTCACTCCAACAACTGGGGGTCAGGAACATGTCAACAGGAGGTGGAACCAAGAGTGGTCTGAACCTTGCTACAGGTCTCTGCATTCTTCTCTAGCCTCCTCCTGGAAAAGGGACCAGAGAAAGCGTACTGTGGATAGTAATGGATCCTGAAGGAAGGAATGGGGATCCACCTCTTTACAAAGACCCCGTAGGGTTTCTAGGAGGAAGAATTGGGAAGCTTTTCAGAGAACTAGCAACAGGATCTGGTCTCTCCTTCCTAACAGGAGATGAAGTCGACAACTCTGGAACGGAGAACACATACCTCCTTTTAGGGGCCACGCGTTTCACACTTGGATCCAAAGCATGCAACAGAGCTGAGAGATGGACCTGGGCTACCACAGTGATAGAGCACTCCAGAACCAAGGAGGCGGCTGGAACGGACACAGAGATCGGGTCAGGAAGTGACAGTGGATCTGAAGGTCTGAACGTCGTCAGACCCAATGATATACGTGGGCTCATCTCTCGTGATTGAAGCTGGAGATGCAACGGGTCTCTGCTTCTGGCTCGTAGTGGCCCTATCAGAATTGGATAGATTCGATAGCTGTGATGTGCGGGAACCGGCACTGCTAACATTGACGGTCTTGTTCCCATGCTTCTCTTTCCTTGGTGCCACAGCATCCAAGACCGAAAGTGCTGATGGCCCTAGTTCAGAGTCACTACTTACATCCATCTTCCAGGAAGTGGAAAAGGCAGTCGGAACAGACCCTGGTTCTGCAGTCACTGGAGTTATATCAGAGCTGAATCGCCGTGAAGCAAGAGAGATGTCACCAGCAAGAGCAGCTGAGCTAGTCCTCGACCTTTCTTCCAGAACCAGGGCAGTGAGATCTGACCATGTGGCCCTTGGTTCGGACATGAATAGGTTGGGAGCTTGACTGAGAGAAATGCAGGAACCAAATCCACCCTTATAGTGGCTCTGGCTTCTGGGAACCCTTCAGTTGGCCAGAACAGACGGAGTTCACCAGATTGAGACCGACTCTTTAGACCCTGCAACCGAAGTCTGAACGGAACCAGTGTGTCTAACCCCCAGAGTTTCCTTAAGCAGAAAGAGTTGCAGATCAATCTCCCCTTCTTGCAGGCCCTGGGGGTGAAGGTCCGACTGATCCAACACCCAGAAGGTGCCTGGCCTTCTCTGACACTTCATGCACAGCATGTGGTTATCTGAAATTGAGAAGACAGCAAAGCAGGAAGCACACCTTTTAAACCCTGGACTTTTTTTTGCTTTTTTGATTCTACCATTCCGCAGTTTTGGGGTGACACCCTAACTTCTTGCTAACACTAACTAGCTGTTTTGGAACAAACAAGTCCCCTTGAAGAGACTGGAGGGATTCACATCCATCCAGGCACGCAGTTGGAAGGAAGTGAGATGGGGAGGGTGCTCCACTCCCTACATTGCCTCGCTCTCAGTACATCTGGAAAGCTGAGGGGAGAGGAGAGAGCACAAAAGCACTAGCTGATGCTCCTAGAAGAGGGTTTTACCACAAGGTGGTGCAGTATCCCATAAATGGGAATATGCAGAGCCTCCCAAAGAAGAATGTTTGGTTATCAGTGAACTTGCACCACCAAAGATCTTCCTAGCATATTTGACACTATGGAATACATACATATGAAAAGTCACCCCATGATATGGTAGAAGAGTGAGATTTAGCTAACAAGAAATTCAATGATTTGGGTAGTTTAATGGAGGAATACCAATTAACTGAAAAGGGAAGAGAAAAATAAGATCCAATAAACATACTCCTAACAGTTTGCAATGTTGGATTCTCCCATCGCTTCGACAGATGCATGTTCCGCTAGTGTTGACCTGAGTTCTGGGTTTATTTGTTTTTATGACTTCTCACATGGGAAGCGAGTCCAATCCTGGTTTGCAAATGCAGTTGCGGGGAGAGTTGGAGGCGTTGGCCTTATGATGTACTCTCTTTTTCCTGCAAAGACCTCACATGCCACTCCTCAAAAGTGGACACAGCCTCACGGCACAAACCTCTCCATGTGGGTCTGTTCAATACAACAAATTCCCAGGTTCTAATGTCTAACTTGCATGCTTTGAGGTAGGTTTTCAAAGTGTCTATAGTTAAGGCGAAGTTGACACTTAGAGCGGGTTCCCATGCTTGGCTGGCTGAACAGCATGGCTTTCAGTATGTGGGAAACCTCCATGTGGACACTGTGTCCAATCCACTGAAGTTGAGCCCTGATGAGCATGCTCTCACTGCCAGAGATTTGGCACTTCTCAAGGACTTCAGGATTGGGTATCCTGTCTTGCCACTTGATGTTGCAGATAGATCTCCAGCAGCGAAGATGAAAGCTCTTTAGCTGTCTGATGGGACATGTGCAGTGTGTCCATGTCTTGCAGTGGTAGAGAAGGGAGGTCAGAACAGCAGCATGATACATCTTTATCTTGGTTCTGAGGCAGACTACATGTTTCCTCCAGAGCCTGTGGGTGAGCCTGTCAAATCCCAAGCTGGCCTTTACCAGGCACTGAATGATCTCATCATCCAACAAGGTATTACTGGAAAGTATGCTACCCAAGCAGCAGAATTTCCTGACCAAGTAGAGGGGTGGGATCATGAGGCTTGCGATGTTGGTGCTGACTGGTACATGATCTCTATCTTTTTCAGACATTGTAAAACTGAAGAATTTTGAGGCTTAGGCAGAAAGGTCCACAATAAACTGAATGGCCTTGAGTGTGTGCGCGCGCAATGAGGGCACAGTCATCAGAAAACTGGAGCTCTCTTAATAGCTGTTCCATTACCTCGGTGTGGGCCTTGAGACGCTGTAGACTAAATAGACACCCGCCCCCCCATCCAATCTAAACTGGATGCGTACACCTCTGTCAAAGTCCTGGAATGTGAACAAGACCATGGCTGAAAAAACAATGGCAAAGATGACTAGAGAGACATTATGCATCATTGTTAGATGATGTCATTACGAGTAAGGCTACTGATGAGTCACCACACTCCATCACCCTGGCCATCATGAAATGAGCAGATGACAATCATATCTGGGCAGCGAAATTTATGAAGGAGTTTCCATAGGCTCTTGTGATTCACTGCATCAAAGGTCTTGATCGGGTCAATAAGTACCAGGCAGGGATCCTTATTCTGTTCACAAGACTTCTCTTGATCTTTGCAGCCCGACAAATTCATTCTGGTTGTGGCACCAAGGACATGTAAGCCATACTGTGACTCTAGATACACCCAATCTAGTAAGTGAGATACAAGCATGCCGAGGACAACACACACAAGGATCTTCCTTGCTATAGATAGCAAAGATTCAGCAATGGTTGTCACAATAGATATGCGTCACTTTCTTTTCTATGGATGGACTATGAAAGCATCCTTATACCCCCGGGTACCTGCTCCCATACAGTTTTGAAAAGGCTGGTGAGCTTCCTGATCAGGTGGACACCTTCACATTTGTATACTAGGTGCAATGCCATCGGGGCCTGGAGACTTGCTCATGAACAGCTGCTCGATGGCCTTAGTAACATTGTCTAAAGAGGGGTCCACGGACAGCTCTTCCATGACAAGATGTTGCAGGAGTAAGTCAATGGCTTCCTCAGACATAGTGGATTGACAGTTCAGGAGACTACCAAAGTGCTCTGTCCTGTGAGAAAGAATATCACCTTCTGGTCACCATCTGCTGTGAGTACAAAGGCTATATCATTGGATTTTGGGCCACATGCATCATGCAGACCTTCATAGAAGGCCTCATGCCATGCTTGTCAGTCGCTTCCTGCAGTTCTGCAGCCTTCTGCTCCCACCACTGGTTCTTCATTGGCTGTAAATCGGGTATGTTTGGCCTAATGTATCTGACCTTCTTAGTTGCTGATTTCTTGTCCAAGATACAGGATTTGCTATGGTGTGCATGGTCTTCAGTAGCCAGTCTATCTCAGGTTGACTCATTGGGCCAGTATTAGTGTTCCTGCCTTTGATGCCATCTTACGCATGACATCTCTGAGCTTCTGCCATGTTGCCTCAATGTCCATGGAGTTTTCTGGGACCTCAGCCAACACAGTCTCCAGTGCCTACTCCAACTTTACTTGTTTGCTGGGGTCTTTCATGGAAGCCACACTGATCTTTGGTGGTTTAGCATCTTCTGGCTCACTTAGGTGAGAAATGACACTTCTCACAAGCCAATGGTCTGACCAGCATTCAGTGCCTCTTAAAGAGCAAGTGATGTGCACATTTTTAATGTCTTTAAGACCATACAATTTCATAGTCCAGCATTTGCCACTGTTTTGACCTAGGATGCATCCATGTTAATCTTATATATGTTGGCCTGTTGGAAGACTGTTAGTAATAGTGAGACTGAACTCGGCACACAGAGAGAAGTAGTTGGCCATTGGAGTTTGACCTTCCAATACCATGATGGCCTATCACCCTGCCCCACGTGTCAGTCAGCTCCCACATGAGAATTAAAATCTCCACGGACAATATATTTACCCTCATGTGCTCCCCCCTTACGACCTAGCTGAGATCTTCATAAAACGCCTGCCCAACCTCCTCTTCTTACGAGTTATTGTCAGTGCGTAGGCACTGATAATGGTGGCGTACCCGTCTCTGGACAAGTTTACATGGAGCACCATAAATAGGTCATTGACTCCTGTGGGGAGCAAGTCAAGCTTCTGGCAATGTCAAGCAGGATGGCTACCCTTACCCACAACTGCCTTGGCTCATCCTTGGCCTTGCCAATCCGGTAGTAGGTGTATCCTGATCCCACCTCCTCAAGGTGGGATTCATCAGTGAGTCTAGTTTCACTGAGGGTAGCAATGTCTGTTACAAATCTTCAGTGTTTTGGCAATAAGAGCTGTTCTACATTCCTGTATTTGGTCATTCCATTACCCAAATGGAAGTCTGTGAATTTTTGTTTTATTGTGACCGCTGTGTTGGATGACCAACCAGGAGCGGTAGCCTGACAGGTATGGAAGGGGCAGGTTGTGTTCAGGATTCTTTTCAGTCCCCTTTGCCTGGATTGGGGAAAGCAATGCTGTGCATAAAAAGGCCTGCTCTGTCACCTCAGGAGAATATGAGCTCCACATCTGCCTTGGGGCTGGTCCACACTAGGGGCGAGGATCGAAATAAGATATGTGACTTTGGCTACGAGAATAGCGTAGCTGAAGTCGAAGTATCCTATTTCGAATTACACGCGCTTACCTCGCGTCCTCGCAGCGCGGGATCGACGGCCGCGGCTCCCCCGTCGACTCCGCTAACTCCCTCGCCCTGCTGGAGTTCCGGAGTCGATGGGAGCGCGTTCGGGGATCGATGTATCGCGTCCAGACGAGACGCGATACATCGATCCCCGCTATATCGATTTCTACCCGCCAATCCGGGCGGGTAGTCTGGACGTAGCCTAAGTCTGTGGGAAAACAATCACCAGTCTCCGACCACCTGTCCGAGGAGTGCCTAAGGAGTGCCAGCAGCATCCTCAGCCTGTCCCCATCACCACAGGACTCTGGTAAATGAGTGAATGAGTTAAATGAGTTGTCTGAAGAACCTGCACTATGAATGGATTTAAGAGCCATGTTTGTTCAGAACCATTTCCACTTTCTTGCCCAAGAAGCTGTTGTCACGCTGGTGCAATAAGTATAGCAGCTGACACTGGTGCAGGATTTGGTTTTGGAGTTGTCCTTCTCCTAGATGAGCGGTCAGCCTGAGCAAAAAGCCTCATCTGCCCATGGGTGTAGCGACTGGCCAAAGACTATGTATGTAATGCAGCTTACCCTCATATGCCATCTCAACTCCATTGTCACTGTGTTCTGCATTGTCTGCTGATGAAGTCTTCATGGTGATGCTGGCAGGAAGATTTAGGGGTTACTCATACTTACCCAAGGTGTGTGGAGGGCAGGAGTATCATCAGGTCTGCCCACTGCCCAACAGAACTTCAATACTGATCTACCAATCATTTTCTCTTTCCTTTTCATACCAATGGAGAACACAGCATCAGGGAAAAAAATCTGTAGAGAGCTGTCATTGGCTTTGATTACTATTACTAAAAGTAGAGAGAAAATTGAAATATATCTTTTTCAAAAAGGACCATTATGTGACAGACAAGGCAAAAAGAGTCGTGTAATGGCTTGTATGAGCTACATTTAATACTACATTACCCATCAACTCCAGACAGGTGGATCTCGGTCATAAAAAGGGGTCAATTTTTTAAGCAGCTTTCACTACTATTTTGGGAAGGGGGTGACTTACCCAGCAAATCCTAATGTGAGCTAGTATAAACACATTTAATCTGATTTAAGTTAAAACTGCTTTTTATCATCCTACTATACGACAAATAAATACTCAAAGCTCATTTAGTGCAAGAATACTTTTTATTGGCATATGTCCACACTTAAACTGTTACAGAAGTGCAGCTGCACTGCTGCAGTGTAGACACTGCCTACGCGCCAACAGGAGGTGCTCCCAAGAGGTGGTAGCTAAATTCTGTTGACATACTGCTGTCTACACTGGGGATTAGGACAGCATACCTAACGTCTCTCAGGGGTGAGGATTTTTCACAAGCCTGAGAGACGTAGCTAAGCTGATGTATGTTCTCACTGTAGACCAGCTCTTAAAAATCCTTATATTTTAAGGATAGCCTAAGAGATTGTAGAATGAGGGGACTCCAGTAGTATTTAGGAAAAAACTTCAATAAATGCAAACTAATTTATGTCCTTAACTACAGCAGTTGCAGGCCTCATGTAAGACACTAGTAGAATTCACAGAACAGTAAGGACACTCAATGGGGCAAGGACTCCTGTGAACCTCTGCTTCATTAATTACACATGCCTAATTTGATATGATTTATTAGCTACATCTAACTTCAGTTTTATTTCACATGCATTCTTTATACATACTCATCCTCACAAATCCTATTTCAGACACATCTATGCATTTAAAAGCGAAACTCCAGTCAACTTTATTTTTCATACATATATGTATAGCCAATTGAAAAATGAGATCATAGATGGAAGTCTTCATTTGGTATAGTTTGCATATCTATTTATGCACAGTGCCAGAACCTTAAAACAAAGAACTGTATATGTATGCAAATGTTTTCTAACTTGGCCAAATAAAACAGATTTTCACCAGACCACAGGAAGATACATCTGCAATAAGGACACTTCCTCTTTCAGATTTCAAGTGTGTGTGTCAAACCACTGAGGCACTAGAGCAGGGATGGGCAAACTTTTTGGCCCAAGGGCCACATCAGGAAATAGAAACTGTATGGCAGGCCATGAATGCTCACAAAATTGGGGTTGGGGAGTGGACTCTGGGGTGGTGCTGGGGATGAGGAGTTTGGGGTGTAGGAGGGTGCTCTGGGCAGGGACTGAGGGGTTTGGAGGGGGGAGGGGGATCAGGGCTGGGGGAGGGGTGTGGGAAGGGGTGCAGGTTCCAGCTGGGGGTGTGGGCTCTGGGGATGAGAGATTTGGGGTGCAGGAGGGTGCTCCAGGCTGGGATCAAGGGGTTTGGAGAGCAGGAGGGGGATCAGGGCTGGGGTAGGGGCATGGGGAGAGGCTCAGGGGTGCAGGCTCTGAGCGGCACTTACCTCAAGCAGCTCCCAGAAGCAATGGCATGTCCCTTCTCTGGCTCTTACACAGAGGGGCAGTCAGGCGGCTCTGCACACTGCCCCACCCGCAGGCACCGCCCCTGCAGCTCCCATTGGAGCGTGTAGGAGCCAGAGTGAGGCCATGCTGCGGCTTCCAGGAGCTGAGTGGTACGGCCCCTGACCCTGCGCCCCGGCCAGAGCGGGGCCGAGCCATATGGTGCAGCTTGCGGGCCAGCTTAAAGCGGACCATGGGCTGTAGCTTGCCCACCCCTGCACTAGAGCCATTCAGAAAAAACTGCATAAATGACAAATCTATTGTGTGCCTCTCTCCCCGACACGCTTCATATTTTAAAAAAAGGCTGAACTATTTCTGGTGGATACTGGGCTAGATGGAA
Source organism: Platysternon megacephalum (assembly GCA_003942145.1). Lineage (NCBI taxonomy): Eukaryota > Metazoa > Chordata > Testudines > Platysternidae > Platysternon > Platysternon megacephalum. The sequence continues at coordinate 859,183 of QXTE01000059.1, forward strand.
CCATTGGACTGACCCAGTATAGCCATTCTTATGTAGTTCTCAGGGTTTATTTGCTAAGTAAATAATTCTATGTAATGGATTTACTTTTCTTTTTTTACATCTTAAGTTTTTTGTACAGAATTAGCTATGTTAGAATAACCTTAAGGTTGCAAGGTAAACTTCTCAGAGAAATTAAAATATTTTTCTTCCAAAATTACTTCACTCCACACCCTTGTGTGTGCGCGTGCACATACACACACGGGGGGGTCATACATTTTGTGGCTTTTGGAGGCAGATCTCATTGTACATGCCAGGGGCCCTTTGCATTACTTCTTATTTCCCCCAGCCACCCTCACAAGCTTCCTATGTGCTACCTTCTCATACCTCTCCAGTTCAGGGACTTCCTACAACTTCTTCCTCCTCCCCCTAAACCACTGTCCTCTATTCTCCCCCCCACTGAGGAGGCTCTGAGCACTCCCTTTTCACCCACAGCCTCTTTTTCCCTTGTGGCAAGGGCTATGCGTGTTCCCCATTCCATCCATGGCAGAGTTTGTGTTCCCCCATTTCAACCCCATGGCTCCGCTTGCTCCTCCTCAAGTCCACACCCAACCAGGTCCCTGCTTCCCAAACCACCACCACTTTACACGTGCCCCATCCCCCCGCCGAATTCCCTTGTGGGTTGTGCCTAATGATGCCTCCTAGGACATTCCCTGATTTTTTTCAATTGATTGGATGCAGCTTTCCACCGTTCCAAAGTTATCACATTACAGACAGAAACAGATGCTACAGAGTTCAGTGTTAGACCTTGCTTCACTTGGCCAACTACAGTAGTCTTAAATCACGTGATCAAATACTTTTGTTCTCCAGATGACCCCTTCCTCTTTCCAATTGGTCTTTTTAGAAAAAAGTCTATTGAGACTGTAGTCTCTTGAGATTAAAAGAAACTATTCCAGAGCCTTCTCTTTCACAGGCAGGTTGGTCTGCTTAAAAGGCTCAGGGTGGAAGATCCCAGAAATTGAGAGTGGATGCAAGATTGATTTCTAAAGCAGAATGAGAAATTCAGGAAAGAATTAAAAGGTACTCCTGGTACAAAACTAGACTGTGTTCCCACTGGAAACATTATCCACTTTTAAACGTCTGGTCACGTTTGAGGGAAATCCTAAGGAGAGTGCTGCTTCAGAGAGAAAAACTGGTTCACCCATGGAAGTGCTAGTTCATTCTACATCAGGGATGGGCAAACTATGGTCTGCAGGCCAGATCTGGCCCCTCGGGGCTTTGATCTGGCCCACGGGATTGCTACTCCCGTGGCGCCGCAGACACCGCGCCGCTCTGAAAAGCGGCCATCACCACGTCCCTGCGACCCCTGGGGGCGGGGGGCAGAGGGCTCCATGCGCTGCCCTCGCCTCCAGGCACCACCCCCCGCAGCTCCCATTTGCCAGGAACGGGGAAAAACGGCCAATGGGCGCTTCGGGGGAGGTACCACAGGCAAGGGCAGCACGCGTAGCCCTCTGCCCCCCCTTCCTCGGGGGCTGCAGGGACATGGTGCCAGCCGCTTCCGGGAGTGGCACGGGGTCAGGGTAGGCAGGGAGCCTGCCTGGCACCGGTGTGCGCCACTGCCACCCCGGAGTTGCTCCAGGCAAGTGGCGCTGGCCAGAGCCCGAACCCCTCCTGCACCCCAACTCCCTGCCTTGAGCCCCCTGCCTGCACCTCGCACCCCTCCTGCACCCCAACTCCCTGCCATGAGCTCCCCCAACACTCTGCACCCCTCCCTGCACCCCTGCCCTGAGCCCCCTCCTGCACACTGCTTCCCTCCTGCACCCCAACTCCCTTCCCTAAGCCCCCTCATACACCCTGCACCCCTCCTCTGCCCCAGCCCCTTGCCCTGAGCCCCTTCCAGTACACCACACCCCCTCCCACACCCCGTACTCCCTCCTGCACCCCAACCCTGCATGCAATTTCCCCACCCAGATGTGGCCCTCAGGCCAAAGTTTGCCCACCCCTATTCTATATGCTGTCTGAGAAGTGAAAACTCTCATTGGGAACAGAAAAAGATAAATCCCATTCAATGCAAAACTGGAGATACTTTGAGGAGCACTTTACACTTCTTGCTTCCTTTATTTATTTTGCCTCATTTAACTCAGAATGAAATTCAATTAAAGTCATATAAATTCTCAAGTTTGTGTGTCCAGTTGAAAAGTATCCAGCTTTAGAAAGACTATTTTGAACATACAAATTCTGAAAGTAAGTGCTCTGCAGAGGTGGTCTGGAATCTTTCTATGCAGCTGTGGAAACAGAATAAACTGGCTAGTGTTGCTGTTAGAAGGGTTTAGCCCTCTGTCACTAACGGACAAGTCTGATTCTGCCTCAAAGCACCAAACAACTGGAGACCCATTGTGGGCCAATGAACCTGAATATGAAATAATAAGTTTAACCAGCCACAGACTCATTTCACTTATAACCATGGCCATATGTTTACTGACAAAAATATTTGTTAATGAAGAGCTAAGGTTAACTAGTTATATCATGTCCTTTCAGAATGTTGAGTGCAGTAAAACAAACGTCTGAAAACCAGGAAATACATAGTTAAGGTACACACCCACACAACCTTAACTCTGCCCTCCTAGAGGTGGCCATATCCACTGGGCATTATCTGCATGTACTGCACTTCAGTCATGTCAGGTGAACATATATTGAATGGTGGATAGATTAACTGGAGCAGCTTTGAAGAGCTGTGATTGTGAGATGAGGTGATCTTGAGGGCTGTACACCTATGGATGTTTGTGTGAGCCCCTCTCCCTGACCATTTTACATGTGATCAAGGGAAAGAGGTACATATGTACCTTGAGAGGACTGACCCTCTTGGAGGGGCATCAGACTAGCCCACTGAGTAGGACCAGAGAATGCTGCCTAACCCTATATTCACCTGTGCCCACTCCACTTCAAAATATTCACCAACAGCTGTAGATAAAGTGGTGAGCAGCTCTGTGAAAGATGCCTCAAGTGACTTGCATAAATGTCTACGTCTGCATGTTCAGCCAGGAGCCCACTTATCCAAGCATTTCTTCTCAGCCACAAGATCATAAGACCATGCTCCACAAAGCCACGAACAGATACCATCCCTCCACCCTGAGAAGTATGTAGCCTTCTACTGAGTAGGGAGTGAGGAAGAGGAGTGGGGGAAAAAAAAGATTTCTTAGTGTTCTATTTTTACACAGAAAAACAAAAACAGCAGAAAAACAGGGAAGAAGGGGAAAAGAGACTGTACATGGCAACTGTGCTGATGCACTGAGGAGATACCAATCCACTTCTGTAGCTAAACAGACTGCAAACAACAGCAACCACCAGTTACTTCAGTTTGCACGGATTTCAAAGTGGATTCCAGCAAAACAAATGAATAAAAAAAATAATAAAAAGTGGAAACCCAATTTAAAAAAAACCAGCTCTATACAAATAAACTGTATGCCTTTACAGGTCTATTAGAGATACAATGTGGGTGAGGTATATCTTTGATTGGACCAACTTCTGGTCTGAAGAGCTCTGTGTGATTCAAAAGCTTGTCTCTCTCACCAACAGAAGTTGGTCCAAAGATATTATCTCACCCATCTTGTCTCTCCAATATCCTGGAACCTACAACTACACACACTTTATATGCCTATCACTCTTGCTTAGCCATATTTACTATTTTATTGCATCCAAATGCACTAAGCATTGGTAATAGGAATAGAACATTTCTTCCTTGAACAACTTATAATTTAAGGCCCGACTCTCACAAGAAGTTGCATGTGGTGAACTGCTTTGTCCTTGTGAAACTCCATTTGATTCAATGGGGTTCTGTGCAAGGACAACAGTTTGCTCACATTCAACAAATTGAAGTATATGAGCCTAAATAATTACTGCATTATAATGTAGCTGGAATATTTTAACAATGAAGCAGATCTGGTGGTCCCAGTGAACTTTTTTCTAATTATAATATTCAGATTGCTAATAGAATTAATTGTCTTTGAAAAGGCTCATAATGCATCGAGATATAAATACATTAAACATATGTCACACACTCAGAAAAGTTTGAAAAACTCCTACGTTTTTATACCACTTACCGAAATATAGGAGTATGGCCAGGCTTTGGTTTGTTCCAAGTAAAGTGTGAAGGAACAGAAAGAAATTGGTCACCAGGCAAATCCTTTTTCAATGCATGTTGAGATCCAGAGCAATCATCTATTGTAGTTTCAAGGGATGGTGATAAATTACCCTGTTCTTCAGAACAGAAATCTATTTTTCCTGATAGGGTAGCAGTTTGATCCTCAGAGGTCTTTCTTGTTTTAAGAGGGATGTCAGTCTCTGTACAACACTGAAATGGTGAAAGGCCAGGACTAAGACCTTGTACACTATGGAGAGAAGTGTTTAACCATGTGTCTTCTGTTATGCTTCCCCTGGGAGAGTGGCCAGGTGATGGAGTTGGAGAATGGTGAGGAGAGAGCGAGCCAGCATAACAAATCTCTGCACTGGAGTGTCGTCGCTTCCCACAGGGTGATGTAGGTCTCGATGAGGGCCTTGATGTTGGTCTAGGGTTCAGCCAATTTTCATCTGTAATACTAGTTCTAGGAGAATGACAAGGAGACTGTCTAGGAGACAGGGCATGCCCAAATCCATAAGGCTGCTGCCAAGGTTCATCCCCTGGACTCCTTGGAGAACCACCAGGAGATGCCAAAGGAGATCCGAGGGTAAATCGAGCAGCAGCTTCATTCAGCTCTGAGTCTACATCATCATAAACATGAGAGATAGACTCGCAAGAGGAAGCATCTGAGAACCAGCTCCTGGAGGAAATGCTGCTGGCAGGGCTTGGGCTAAGGGATGATTCCCTGTATGATGGCTCAAGAGGAAGATACAGGTGGTCCCTTGAAGGCCTTTCCATATATTCATTTTCTGGGCCATTTGTGTGCAATTCATCCTCACTAGCTTCAATCCCTTGATGACAGTTAGGAGAGATAGATGTAATTTGAATACTAGGGCACTCAAAGGGTTTGGGTCCACCTAGTGGACTGTATTTGGATTCTGGTACCTCACAAGTTCCTTCATAGTTTTTATGACCCTGCAGTCTGGTTGGTGGAGACAGAGGAGAGGAGTGTGACTGCAATCCATGGTGAGGGATACAAATTGGCTGATTTACAGAGGATGATGGTTGGTCTACATTAAAGATGTATATGGATGCACAATCATCTGGTTCAAGATCTGAAAAAGGAACCAAAGAAAAAAGTCAAAGTGTAGTATGTAGTATATCAAGTTTCACTTATTTGTCTGATAGTTATTAGTTATTCTAGGCAATTCCCAGGGTACTGAATGCTCTCCAGCTTTCCCACTAAACACCACAAACAAATTTTACAGCCTTAATCTATTTCAGATTTTTTAGATACCAGTTATAAAGAGGCAATATTTTAATAAAAAAAGACATTGCATAGCAGTGATTTTAATGATACATATTGTTGAATTTGTACACTTGAAAACAGGTTATGTATTTACACCCTGAAAAACAGATAAAAAAATCTTTGTATTTCAATCTTTATTTTCAAATGTATTTTCCATAAAACATTGAAAGTTTTAAAAACAGTCAGTTCATTACTTAAATTCATACATTTAACTTCCTGCATTTTTTCCAATAAATTTGCTCTCTTCATTGGTGTACAAAGAGATTTCATTTTATTGTAGTCCAGCTTTCCATTAATAAATGTATTTTAAAGTATTAGAATAGCACGCTTACCAACATTTACCATGCTTAAAATTAGAATACTACAGTAATAGAAAATGTTCATGAGTCATACCTGTGTGTACAGATTACAAACAGCCAGAAAACATTCAATTATAGGTTGCTATATATATATCTATATATATATCTATATATAGATATGAGCGTAATACCTGTAATTGAGATTTCCTGAGCACTTCTATTCCAGAAATCCTTCCTCAACCTTTAACGTTTTCAGACTGAAGTTTTCCAACTCTAGTCCCTCCAAGGGTCAATAAAAGCTGTTCATTAAAACGGGGCAGAAATAAAAGCTGTGGCATGTAAGCCCTGTAAAGATAGTCAGCAGTTGCTTCCTTCAGTTCTACGCCAACTTCTCCCATCCCCCCCCCCTCCACACTGGGGAAGCTCAATCAGCAAGAAGCATTAGAGTGGCCTACAAGGCTTTCCCTCCTGCTTGTTACCACTGGAACTTTCCATCTGTTGCTATTCCTCTGCTAAGGAAAGCCTCCAATTACCAGCTGCTGCTGCTGCTCCTGATCAGAGAGGTGCAGATGAACACTATTACCGGAGGTTGAGGAGTATCCCCACCACCACCACACACACACACACACCCCCCAAAAAAACCACAAAAAACACACACATCTTGATTCACCCTGATGCCACCCTCTCCCAATATACAGTATATGTAAATAGAGGGAAAAGAATTTAGCATCCTCCTCCAGGCTGTAATCCCCTCTGAGCTTCCCTCACCGCAATTTCCTTCTTCCTGCTATTGGCCAGATCCTACAGGACTAGACTGCAGAGAGAAGTATCAATTCCTGCTTTTTATCTGCTGTTTCAGATGGCACAGAACACAGCTGTATGCAACCTCCCCACACTACTTCCTCCTAAAGCTTTCCAACGTCTATAACAGTGCCACTGCTGGAAGCAGGAATATAACAGATGAGAGGTGGGGCAAGACCAAGACGAAGGCAAGCACCAAGAATATAAGCAAGCGAGCAAAAGCATATGGTGATAGGGCGGGATGGGAGGAAGAAGGCAGAAATAAGTCTGCACCAAGAGAAAATGGTTATTTCCCCTGTAACAACTATAATAATTAAGACAGTCACCCAACAGTTATAACTACACTAATTTCCTAATGGTGACTACTGCATCCTTTGGAAACTAAGCCACTACCAGTGTGATTTTGCCTACTCCAATAAGAGAGCATATAAAAGCAGTGAATTTACCAGTAGCGACTCCAACTTCAATAATGCATGACTAAGGCTACGATTCAATCATGAGTATTTTTAATAAAAGTCATGGACCGGTCACGGGCAAAAAAACAAAACAAAAAATCACAGCCCCATGACCGGTCCACGACTTTTACTCATGATTGAATCTTTGGGGGAGAGGGCGGTGTTGCGCACTGCGGGAGGTGGGGGGGCGCTGCCAGGGGGTGAGCAAGCCAGCCCCCGGGGGGCGCCGCTTCCAGATTGGTGGAGGCCCGGGGGGCCCACAGCTGTTCCGGCTGCCACCGGGATGGGGGAACCCAGGGGCCAGCTGCATTGGCAGCTGCTAGGGCGGTCCCCAGGGCCAGCTGCCCAGGGCCGCCAGAGCAGCGGCCAGTGCGGTTGGCTGCAGAGCTGCTCTAGCAGTGACCGGTGTGGCTGGCCCCAGGGCTGCCTGAGCAGCTGGCTCTGGGGCAAACTTTTTGGCCCGAGGGCCACATCTGGGCATGGAAATTGTATGGTGGGGCATGAATACTCACAACATTGGGGGTTGGGGATGAGAGTTCTGAGGACAGGAGGGGGTCAGGAGTGCAGGCTCCAGGCAGCGCTTAACTCAAGGAGCTCCCAGAAGCAGCAGCATGTCCCCCCTCCAGCTCCTATGCGGAGGCGCGGCCAGGTGGCTCTGCGTCCTGCCCACAGGCACTGCTCCTGCAGCTCCCATTGGCCATGGTTTCCGGCCAATAGGAGCTGCGGGGGTGGTGCTTGGGGCAGCGTGCAGAGCCCCTTGGCTGTCCCTGTGCGTAGGAGTCAGAGGGTGGACATGCCTCTGCTTCCGGGAACGATTCAGAGCCATGGCACGCACGGAGTGGGGCAAGCCCCCAACCCTGCTCCCCGGCTGGAGCACTGGAACAGGGCAAGCCTCAGATTCCACTCCCCGGCAGCAGCTCGAGGGCTGGATTAAAACATCTGAAGGGCCGGATGTGGCCCCCGGGCCGTAGTTTGCCCACCCCTGCTCTAAAAACTGAGCTGCAAGCCTGAAACTGAGAAAGAGGGATTTTTGGGTCATATGCACGTCCCACATCAATCTGAACATTCAGTGAAATTACACAAGCAACTGTATCCCCTACAGTCCTTTCAAGTAATTTTACTTCTTACTCTTGGCACCTTAATATTATGCTAGGTGTGCCACAGACTGACTTATCAACAGACTTATCAACTCTTCAAAGCAAGGACTATCTTCAGACAAAATGCAACAAAGCAGAAACAAAAAAAGTGAGACAAAAACATGAGTGTCATCAAGTTTACAGTTTTCAGCAAAAGCATGCATAGTGATACAGGACTGGGACACGCTAGAAGGGGTCAGCCTTTGTGGGATAAGAGAGGCAGAAGGATCTGAACACTAGAGTTCGCTCCCCGTCCAGAACCTAGAATGCAACAAAATTCAAGTCTCTCAATTCCTCTGAAGTCAGCAAATAGCCAGTGAGTTTCATAGATAAGTGTCTCTCATCCTCCTCTAATGTTGGCCCACAAAGAGAACCTACTATATTATTGCTGTCAGTTACTCACATTAAGTGGAAGAAGTCTGTGTGGTGGTTCTAAAGGTTCCAATCCTGCTGATGAACCATGTGGGTATCAATATGATGCCACATACTGAAATTTCTTTTTCCCTCTCGTTTGTTTTAACAGCATAGGAAATTACACACAAAATTACGTTAAAATGAACCTTACAGTTTCAACATCAAGCACTGAAAAATTAGCAACCTTAATTCGGATGTTTTCTAAGTACGCAAAAATGTTGGCACGCAAGTTCATGGACACTTGATTTTTTTCTCTGTGCCTCAGCTCGCCAGCTATAAAATAGAGATTATACCACTTCGCCACCAAGGTGTTTGGGGGGGCGTCAATTCATTAGTATTTCTGAAGTAGTCATTTATAAAAGCCCACATTTCTGCAACTTCTTCCATTTTCTTCAGAGACAGTGTTTGGTTAAGACCAAGATCAGAGAAGATATTCTGATGAGCAGGAGCACTGATCCAGGATTCCAGATCAAATGGAAAAGAGCAGGTTGAGAAGTCTGGCAACTAGGGGGAAATAGGATATCAAAATGTAAACTGAAGTGGCTGAGGATAAGCATGTAGGATTGTGCCACAAGGAAAAGAGAGCCAGATGTCAACAGCAGAAAGAAAAATGCAGTGGTGAGATGCAGATGCGCAGTAGATCATAACATGGAACGGGAAAGGAAAGAACTTTATACCAATCTGTTTTTTTTTTTTAAAGACTTATTTTCTACTTGGTCTACAATTTGCTGAGTGACAAACATTCACTGAACTACAAGAGCTATGTCCCAGATCTGGCTGCAAAGATGATGTAAAAAACTAGAGCCACTAAGCTAACTGCCCTGATTGTTAATGGTGCTCTATTTTTCCCATTGGGAAGTATTACATTCATGATGAAGTAGGGGAAGGACTTAGCATTGTTTCTTCTCTGCAGAAGGGCCTCTCTCTCTTACAAAGTCTGCCAATGTATTAGGGATGGAGTTTGCAGAGGTTGGCTCAGTAGCAGGACACATGGCAGCTGTATTATGTTTCACAGTGTATTAGCGACGATTCTGCTGGTGTACTCAAGTCTATTTGTCCTACTGTGATGCATCTAGTCACTTCCAGATCTAAAGATTACAAGAAACAGAGATGAGGGGGCAAGAGACCACATGAGCACAGAAAAGGCACTTTTTGACATCCACAAAGGGGAAGAGCTTTTTATTGCAAACAGAAATTGGTCTTTGCAAATCAAAAGATTTGAAATCAATAAAAGGACTCAAGCCTTTGGGCAAACAAACTACAGAATCAGGATATTCCAATACATAAAAAAAAATCACGGGCATATACTGCTAAACTGCAGTTTACAGATAAACACTACCAAAATTGTCAACCATATTACATCATGGGTAGCTGAACTGCTGCTCAAATCCACATGCGACCCATCACCTTATTCAACACTAAGTGCCAATACCATAGTTGATGTCCATCATATAATCCTAGTCACTGTGTATGGCCTAAATTCCAAAGAAGGTCTAACCATCAATCACCTACAGAGCTGGAGAGAAGCCACAATATGCAGGAATCAAAGATCCTTTTAAAAAATAGTTTGATGTACAGGAAAGGTGCCAGATTAACACTATAAAGTGCCTGAAAAGAATAACTACTTAGCTGTAATTCTGCTTTTTTTTTTTTAAAATCAACTCCTGAATTTAGGTAGTATAAGTCAAGCCAAAACTTCTCTAGCTCTCAAAGCTTGGCCCTTTGGAGGCACAGGCAAGCAACCCTTATTCTGAGGCCAACAGCCAATGACATAGTGCCCTCTAGAACATTTATTTTCAGTTCCTTATTGAGCAGGAATGAAGAGCTTCCCGAAGTATAGTTTAAGCCCACACAACATTTGTCAGGGACAGATCAACAAAAGAAAAAGAAAATATCATGCCCCTTCCCCAATTCTGACAGTAGGTAGATGTGTAAACAGGAATCCATTCACATAATATTTTAACGAATCAGAATTACATATTCTCTTCTTTAAAGATACCATATTGAATGGACTCCCACTCTTGATGGCGAAAGTCAAGAGTCTTCAAGTTCACAGATGATCCAACCATAAAGGGGGGAAAAAACTAAGAGGGAACAAGATAAAATTCAGGTTACAGAGAAGTTGTCCCAACCCAAGACAGAGTTTGCAGGGCTGAAGACCTAGAATCAACATACAGCTCTGCAGCTGACTGCAATCAGGACATTTAGGTACGGACAGTTGGTCTCAGAATGACACTGCCCTGTCTCTAAGGGTCAAAAAAAATATCTAAGTATAAGGCCCACTATTTCCACGCTCTATCCCCCTCCAAAAATATCCATGCAGCAGGGAACACAGAGAGGAGGGAAGGTTCTTCATTTCATGGAAGTCCAAGTACCAAAAGCTGACGGTGGGTAAGGAATCTTCATTCCTTCTCCCATGCCCAGGATCCCATTGAAGGGACTGGGGGAACATAAATGGCAGAGGTTAATCGCACCCAGGGAGAAGGCAGCAACAGCATATATGTGGGGGGAGGATGTACAAGTACATGCTCCTTATTGTTGAAGCTCTCAAGACCATGTGCTTCTCTGCTGGTATGGCCTACATCTATCAGCAAGAGAAGAAAATCACTTAAAGTAGGCGTGGGGGAGGGAAGGGAGAAGTGCAGTAGACACTTAAGGGTATCTGTTATATACTTGGATGGTCAGAAGAATTTGTTTTAAACTCCCTCCTCCCCATATATGATGTTGAATATTTAAGAAAAATTCAGCATACAATATGAATATCAGTAGCTAAACAAAGGGTCCAATTATTATAACCTCAGCATTTCAATAGTTCCTTTTTTGTCTAGAAAAGAATGTTATGGTTTAATATTCATACAAAAAATTGCAAACTTAAATTGATGAAGAACAGGTAGATTGATATGTTGAAAGAAACTCTTGCAACATTTCCCATTTCCCATCAGAAGATGTAAAATATACACACTCTGGTCACTCAGATTCCTCCCACCCCCCCTTCTATTACAGCCAAACATTCAAACAATGGAAATCAACCATCAACCAAAATCAATTTTTTAAATCTATTCTTCGTAAAAATCTTTGTTCTCACAGCATGGTCATGAAAGGAACAGATAATTTTTAAAATTTCCTTTGAAAGAAAAGGGCAAGTTGGTTTATTTAGAAATGCACATTAGCATCCATTCCCAAGGTACACAGAAAACCTTACAGCAATTAAAAAAATTATGGCCTAAAAAACAGGCGTTCCCTCATCTCCTGCTGCTGCAGGGGGTTGAAGCTGCTCCTCAGCTCCCAGCCCTCTTTGCTCACGCAGCTGGTAAGAGCTGTCTGGGCGGGGGGACCCGGCTCCATGGCTGACAGAGCCATTGGGGAGCAGCTACTGCAGGGGGAGCCCTCCCGGCACACAGCCCCTAGCTACACCCCGTCTGCAAACAGCCCCAGCTACCCCTCTCCCTGAGCTACCACTCCTCCCCCGTCTGCACACAGCCCAGAGCTGCCCCCTCCCTGCCCGAGCTGCCATCTGCCTGCACACAGCCCCTAGCTACCCCTCTCCCTGCACCCTGAACTGTTTTCAAGCTTTTCGAGCTGAGCTCCCCCCCCCGCCGCCACCTTTGAGTTATAATTTTTGGTTGTGTCCCCCTCAAGACAGTCAGCTGGCCTGCTGAGGTGACTCAGGGGGTGGAGGTGGCGCTCCCTCCCCAGACCCTGCTGTGTGGAGCTGGCTCGACCCCCGCTGGCCCCTGCCCACACAATATAGAAGTCAAACTACACCTATGCCCGAGGCGCCCCTCCACCCCCACCCCGCCACTGGGCCCTGGAGTTTTTGTAGCATGTTGTGGGGGGCCTCAGAAAGAAAAAGGTTGAGAACCCCTGACATACATATATCTTATTATAGACCAGGGGTAGGCAACCTATGGCATGCGTGCCAAAGGCGGCACACGAGCTGATTTTCAGTGGCACTCACACTGCCCGGTTCCTGGCCACTGGTCCAGGGGGCTCTGCATTTTAATTTAATTTTAAATGAAGCTTCTTAAACATTTAAAAAACCTTATTTACTTTACATACAACAATAGTTTAGTTATATATTATAGACATAGAAAGAGACCTTCTAAAAATGTTAAAATGTATTACTGGCACGCAAAACCTTAAATTAGAGTGAATAAATGAAGACTCGGCACACCACTTCTGAAAGGTTGCCAACCCCTGTTATAGACTATCACTAAGACTGCGATTTAGTCACAAGGTCACAGAATCCGTGACTTTCAAAGACCTCTGACTTCAACCAGTGCTGGCTGGGAGCTGCAGGCCACAGCAGGGGGGACCCCCCCATAGCTCCCAGCTGCCCCGGCTTCCCATTTTGTCATGGGTATTTTTAGTACAAGTCAGGGACGGGTCACGGGATTCAAAAATATCCGTGACAAAAACTTAGCCTTAACTATCACAGGATGGCTGGCCCCTTTAAGAGTAGGCAGCACCCATTCCATCCATGATGGGTTTCTTTATGGAAAAAAATTCCATCTCTGACCACTTGTAAGTAATTACAACTGCTTAAGTAGCTTGCTGGCCCCTAACTGACTAATGAGAATCTGGACCTCATAAATGGTCCACAGGTCAGCTGGAGGACAGTACCTGTAGAGAGGAGCTTCCAAAGAACAAAGTAGGAGAATACCTTAGGAAAGCAACTTAGGGAGGGACCTTCCAAATTCCTGCATGACTGGAGGCTCAGCCTATAAGGAGCTGCATGCTGTCTGGAGAAGAACTGCAGTTGGCAGGATGGCCTTGCAGAAGCCCTGGCTCCAACAGTCAAAATTGAGAGTGCCTTTAGGGTACAGGGACTAGAGGTGAAACGGAAACTCAGGTGGAACAAGTTGCGACCAAGTATGCCTCCCCACTAAGAAGTCTGGGTGAAGATCTCTTCTATTTCAGTTGATATTTCTGTCAATGAGACACTCAGAAGGGGGTGCTGTTAGATATGTAAATATCTCGTTTAATGACCCAATCGAGAAAATTATTGCAGGGTGTTCACCCACTGGTCGCAAAGGGGTACACAAGGATAGCATGTTCCTTTTACAGACTGCTGACAAGCTTGCAGGGGACGGGATACTGTAGAAATGTAAAGACAGGAATACCTTCATATCAGTGTATGATCAGTTTATTAAGAAGAGACATCTAACCGAACACCGTGTCATGAATAAATTTAGTAAAGGTGTCATTTAGCTATATGCAGAAGTTACAAGGTTTCAGATTCAACTACTAATTAACAGAGGATGAAATCCTGGCCTCACTGAAGTCAAGGGTAAAACTCACAATGACTTCAACTGGGTCAGAACTTCACCCAGAGAATCCAAACACAACACACTGTTTGCAGAGAAGCAATGGTTCCTGCTTAATATGGTGGTAAGAAAAATACTAAGGGCCGTACAAGGAGACGGGAAAAGTTAGCTATAGAGCTTGAAGGAAAAAAAAAAAAAAAAAAAAATCCTGGCATTTGATACACCCTCTGCCCTGTCTGAAGACAGGGTGGACAGACATTTCCTTATAATATTGTGCCCCTGCTGTTTTCTGATACTGCAGCACGTATATTTGCCAAAACACTAGTGATCACATTTAGTTCTTTATTCCAGTTTCATAGGAAGAAGACACTGTGCTGAGAGAAGAGCATGCTCATGCAGATTGTGTTTTACGTTAATGGATCAGATGATTTCTTCAAAAAAGAGTTTCTCCTTGTCTGCATATATCTCACTTCTCTTTTTTTAAACTGGTCACACTAAAATCCTGCCATAATTTCCTGTACAAACTTAAGCAAAACGTAGTTTCTACTAAAACAGCAATAAAAAAGGAATCCAAGCCTATGGCAATAAAACTCATGTGACAGAGTTACGACTTGACATCAAATATCAAAGGAAGTGAAACATTTTGGGCCACCATGCTTTTTAAAAATTGAATGAAAAATGTTACCTGACCCAGAAGTACACTCTCTCTCTCTCTCTCTCTACAGGGTCACACTCTGCTCACAGGCAACTGCTTGGCTTTCTTGCCTCTGATCCTCTCTCTGTTCTTGTCTGTCTTCAGTTTGTGTGTTCTGCCTCCCTCACATACACACCAACCAAAAATAATTCGGCAAAAGCTCCTCCACCCACACAATCCAAAATTCCTGGGCAGGCTTTACTAGGCCTTATTTTTGTGGTAGGCACCTTAACTGTCTCACAAACAGTTTAAGTGAACGACAGATTCACAAATCAATTTCATTGAGGTTTTAACTCAACCCACAACCAGCTTTAATCCAGCTCATAACATTATGAAGTATAAAACTGAATCCTGTTTATGTATATTCAGAGCAAAGTAGAACAGCCATTTTCCCCAAAGAGTTTCCATAATTTCCAACAGAAACATTTTTTTCTGAAATTTCAGTAGTACTGTCTCACCCTACAATAAACAACCGTAAAAAATACTATATATACTGAAAGAGGAACTTACATGTATGAACAAGAAGCTAAAGATCTCAACAACAAAATTCAGTTCAACCGCTGGATTAGATTTGTAATTCTTTAAAGACAATGTGCTGTAGTTTCAACTGTAACTGAGTATTGTTCTCCTGACTCTCATCTAACTAGAGGAACATGAATTGTGTGGAAAATTAATGTAGCGACCTTAACTACAAGAGACCGATTCCTGGTTTATATATGTGGTATGAAAATTAACTTTTCCGCCCTTTAAGTTAGAAAAGGCAATGTTTCTTACCAGATAATTATTTCTTAGCATTCTATACCAGAAGATAGAAAGTGCTGAAATCTGTCTCTTGTAGTTTGTCAACTTACAATATTCAGATGATCCCCACAAAGCAGTGAAGTCTGGAGACAGTTAGAATTTAAGCTAATTACAACATATGCCGAGTGCCCAGGATTCCATGCTGCGGCCAGAGTTTGAGAACTAGCACTCTGGACTCAGTTTGCATTCCCAAGCCCTGAGGCCACCCCAAGCTAGCTCCACCCTGAAACTTGCCCCACTTTCTCCAGTTCCACTCATGCTACGCACTAGATTTTACATCACTTACGCGACCCACTGTTAAAAATTCAAACAGATTTGCAAGTTCTCAAAATGAGTTCTGCCCTCAAATGGTAAGAGCTACATTTTTTGGGAGTGTGAGGATGGAGTAGATGTTATGCTATATTCTTTATATATAGAAGGGATTCAACCCATGTTAAAGTGTAAAACTCAGTTAAATCTGAACTACAGAGATGTGACAAAGTGATTTCATAAACAATTCAGATCATCCTCAAGGCTCCAGTCAAGCACCTGTTACTCAGCCAGAACGCCTACTGAAGTCAAATGGAGGATTATACATCAAATTTCTTAAAGTGGTGAAAGTTATTTATTTCTGTGTATGTGATCACATGATTTTATAGCTATTGATCCTTAGACAAAATTTTAGTGGTTAAAGTTAAGGCTTAAGTGGAGTTAGGCTTATGTGCAGTTAAGTTTATGATCCCACAAGCAGTATTACTCTTTACCAAAATTCTTCATCTTTAAAAACAAAGCCCAAATGTTAGTTGCATACAACAGAATAGTACAGGGGTCGGCAACCTTTAAGAAGTGGTGTGCCGAGTCTTCATTTATTCACTGTGATTTAAGGTTTTGCGTGCCAGTAATACATTTTAACATTTTTAGAAGGTCTCTTTCTATAAATCTATAATACATAACTAAACTATTGTTGTATGTAAAGTAAATAAGGTTTTTAAAATCTTTAAGAAGCTTCATTTAAAATTAAATTAAAATGCAGAGCCCCCCAGACCAGGGTCTGGGCAGTGTGAGTGCCACTGAAAATCAGCTTGTGTGCCGCCTTCGGCACGCGTGCCATAAGTTGCCTACCCCTGGAATAGTACCTTTTCCCCTTCAAAAAGGCCTAGGAAGTTTTTATATCAAGCACTTGAAAGTAGTCTCAGATTTAAGGTGCCCATGCAGCCTTAAGTGTGCCCCCTCGGGCATATGCATTATGATACTGTACTTAATTACAAGTTCATACTCCCACTTTGCCCACACAAAGCTCCTGTCTCATTCAGTGCACAGTATGGACATTTAAGGGCCTGGAATCAAGGTTGCACAGACAACCTTAAACCTGGCATTTCCTAACTTCTAAATTCTTTGTCGTATAACCTAAACAACATTGTTGCAATAAAACTTTTTGTATAGAATATTTATCAAGTGTGTAGTAAAGATTTCAAAATTAATATAATGAGATATTTGAAGTTTTAGTTCACCTAACTTAATGTAAGTGAGGCGTTGGTGATTTTGAATATTTCTATGAATACATAGACTTTAGTAGCTATTCAAGTTTAATTTTTTTGTAGCAATTAGTGTTATAGTACCAGAAATGCCAAATCTTGTGAATTAGAAAAATCGCATCTCATGATTAAATAAAATTATTAAACCTGACTCATGATCTTGGGATAGAACTCTCAAATGTCAGGATTTTCTTTTCTTGTAAAGAAAATCCTGACATTTGAGAGTTCTATCCCGAGATCATGAGTCAGGTTTAATAATTTACTTAGAAATCGCTGTCAACCTGCCCCAGGTGGCAGGGGCTGACAGAAGGAACCTCTCCTTGCAGGGCTCCCGCTGTCAGCCCCAGGCAGTCAGGGTTTCCCTACCAGCCTGGGAAGTGGGAGAGGCCATCCCCCCACAGGCCTGGGGAGGGTGAAGAACCCCAAGAGGAGCAGCGGTGAGGCTATGAGAGCCGAACTATGGGCTGCAGGAGGGCTGAAGTGAGGAGGGTGAGGGCTGATGGGGTGGGAGGGCTTTATTGATGATGGGTGCTGAGCAGATGGGGTGAGTGCTGGGCAGTGAACCGAGAGCAGTTGGGGGTGGATTGGGGCTGGGGGACTGAACAGAAAGGAAGCTGAATTGAGAGAGGTTGGGTAGGGCAGAACTGATGGGGGACAGGATTAATTGCTGGGCAGGAGACAGCCAGATGTGGAGGTGAGAGCTCCTGCACCAGGAGCCAAAAATCACCTCATCCAGTACATGTGGGATAGTGGGCAAAATTAATTGTCACATGGATACACCCTGGGGATGGGAAGAGGGAGTTCAAAATTCAAGAGACAGACTTACAAAACACAATATAATCTTAAAAAAAGAAACTCATGATGGGGGGGGGGGAGAAAGAGTCCAACTCATGATTTTTGATCGCTTGAAGTTGGCAATATTGTAGTGCTGTATATTGGAAGTTGAGGGATTAAACAGGCTTTAATTATCTAGTAGTTGTTAACCGTTGTATAGGATTTTATGCAAGTTTTGAGAGAGTAAATTTCAGGATAGATGGGATGGNCCAAAAATAATTCGGCAAAAGCTCCTCCACCCACACAATCCAAAATTCCTGGGCAGGCTTTACTAGGCCTTATTTTTGTGGTAGGCACCTTAACTGTCTCACAAACAGTTTAAGTGAACGACAGATTCACAAATCAATTTCATTGAGGTTTTAACTCAACCCACAACCAGCTTTAATCCAGCTCATAACATTATGAAGTATAAAACTGAATCCTGTTTATGTATATTCAGAGCAAAGTAGAACAGCCATTTTCCCCAAAGAGTTTCCATCATTTCCAACAGAAACATTTTTTTCTGAAATTTCAGTAGTACTGTCTCACCCTACAATAAACAACCGTAAAAACAACTATATATACTGAAAGAGGAACTTACATGTATGAACAAGAAGCTAAAGATCTCAACAACAAAATTCAGTTCAACCGCTGGATTAGATTTGTAATTCTTTAAAGACAATATGCTGTAGTTTCAACTGTAACTGAGTATTGTTCTCCTGACTCTCATCTAACTAGAGGAACATGAATTGTGTGGAAAATTAATGTAGCGACCTTAACTACAAGAGACCGATTCCTGGTTTATATATGTGGTATGAAAATTAACTTTTCCGCCCTTTAAGTTAGAAAAGGCAATGTTTCTTACCAGATAATTATTTCTTAGCATTCTATACCAGAAGATAGAAAGTGCTGAAATCTGTCTCTTGTAGTTTGTCAACTTACAATATTCAGATGATCCCCACAAAGCAGTGAAGTCTGGAGACAGTTAGAATTTAAGCTAATTACAACATATGCCGAGTGCCCAGGATTCCATGCTGCGGCCAGAGTTTGAGAACTAGCACTCTGGACTCAGTTTGCATTCCCAAGCCCTGAGGCCACCCCAAGCTAGCTCCACCCTGAAACTTGCCCCACTTTCTCCAGTTCCACTCATGCTACGCACTAGATTTTACATCACTTACGCGACCCACTGTTAAAAATTCAAACAGATTTGCAAGTTCTCAAAATGAGTTCTGCCCTCAAATGGTAAGAGCTACATTTTTTGGGAGTGTGAGGATGGAGTAGATGTTATGCTATATTCTTTATATATAGAAGGGATTC
The DNA here is from genome assembly GCA_003942145.1 of Platysternon megacephalum. Taxonomy (NCBI): domain Eukaryota; kingdom Metazoa; phylum Chordata; order Testudines; family Platysternidae; genus Platysternon; species Platysternon megacephalum. The sequence continues at coordinate 878,096 of QXTE01000059.1, forward strand.
AACCCATGTTAAAGTGTAAAACTCAGTTAAATCTGAACTACAGAGATGTGACAAAGTGATTTCATAAACAATTCAGATCATCCTCAAGGCTCCAGTCAAGCACCTGTTACTCAGCCAGAACGCCTACTGAAGTCAAATGGAGGATTATACATCAAATTTCTTAAAGTGGTGAAAGTTATTTATTTCTGTGTATGTGATCACATGATTTTATAGCTATTGATCCTTAGACAAAATTTTAGTGGTTAAAGTTAAGGCTTAAGTGGAGTTAGGCTTATGTGCAGTTAAGTTTATGATCCCACAAGCAGTATTACTCTTTACCAAAATTCTTCATCTTTAAAAACAAAGCCCAAATGTTAGTTGCATACAACAGAATAGTACAGGGGTCGGCAACCTTTAAGAAGTGGTGTGCCGAGTCTTCATTTATTCACTGTGATTTAAGGTTTTGCGTGCCAGTAATACATTTTAACATTTTTAGAAGGTCTCTTTCTATAAATCTATAATACATAACTAAACTATTGTTGTATGTAAAGTAAATAAGGTTTTTAAAATCTTTAAGAAGCTTCATTTAAAATTAAATTAAAATGCAGAGCCCCCCAGACCAGGGTCTGGGCAGTGTGAGTGCCACTGAAAATCAGCTTGTGTGCCGCCTTCGGCACGCGTGCCATAAGTTGCCTACCCCTGGAATAGTACCTTTTCCCCTTCAAAAAGGCCTAGGAAGTTTTTATATCAAGCACTTGAAAGTAGTCTCAGATTTAAGGTGCCCATGCAGCCTTAAGTGTGCCCCCTCGGGCATATGCATTATGATACTGTACTTAATTACAAGTTCATACTCCCACTTTGCCCACACAAAGCTCCTGTCTCATTCAGTGCACAGTATGGACATTTAAGGGCCTGGAATCAAGGTTGCACAGACAACCTTAAACCTGGCATTTCCTAACTTCTAAATTCTTTGTCGTATAACCTAAACAACATTGTTGCAATAAAACTTTTTGTATAGAATATTTATCAAGTGTGTAGTAAAGATTTCAAAATTAATATAATGAGATATTTGAAGTTTTAGTTCACCTAACTTAATGTAAGTGAGGCGTTGGTGATTTTGAATATTTCTATGAATACATAGACTTTAGTAGCTATTCAAGTTTAATTTTTTTGTAGCAATTAGTGTTATAGTACCAGAAATGCCAAATCTTGTGAATTAGAAAAATCGCATCTCATGATTAAATAAAATTATTAAACCTGACTCATGATCTTGGGATAGAACTCTCAAATGTCAGGATTTTCTTTTCTTGTAAAGAAAATCCTGACATTTGAGAGTTCTATCCCGAGATCATGAGTCAGGTTTAATAATTTACTTAGAAATCGCTGTCAACCTGCCCCAGGTGGCAGGGGCTGACAGAAGGAACCTCTCCTTGCAGGGCTCCCGCTGTCAGCCCCAGGCAGTCAGGGTTTCCCTACCAGCCTGGGAAGTGGGAGAGGCCATCCCCCCACAGGCCTGGGGAGGGTGAAGAACCCCAAGAGGAGCAGCGGTGAGGCTATGAGAGCCGAACTATGGGCTGCAGGAGGGCTGAAGTGAGGAGGGTGAGGGCTGATGGGGTGGGAGGGCTTTATTGATGATGGGTGCTGAGCAGATGGGGTGAGTGCTGGGCAGTGAACCGAGAGCAGTTGGGGGTGGATTGGGGCTGGGGGACTGAACAGAAAGGAAGCTGAATTGAGAGAGGTTGGGTAGGGCAGAACTGATGGGGGACAGGATTAATTGCTGGGCAGGAGACAGCCAGATGTGGAGGTGAGAGCTCCTGCACCAGGAGCCAAAAATCACCTCATCCAGTACATGTGGGATAGTGGGCAAAATTAATTGTCACATGGATACACCCTGGGGATGGGAAGAGGGAGTTCAAAATTCAAGAGACAGACTTACAAAACACAATATAATCTTAAAAAAAGAAACTCATGATGGGGGGGGGGGAGAAAGAGTCCAACTCATGATTTTTGATCGCTTGAAGTTGGCAATATTGTAGTGCTGTATATTGGAAGTTGAGGGATTAAACAGGCTTTAATTATCTAGTAGTTGTTAACCGTTGTATAGGATTTTATGCAAGTTTTGAGAGAGTAAATTTCAGGATAGATGGGATGGAAAAAAATACAAAAAACTGTCTGGACCCTTCACCTGTTCATTTCTAGACTTGACATTTGTTTGGTTTTAAAGAAGAAATGAACTTTTTCTGGTGTTGGCAGACTCCTCTGAAACACATTTATTGGTAGTGAAAGTTGAAAATTTATTGTTACTCTCCTTGGATTTTCTAGATATCTTTCTTACTTTTTAAATAAGCACCAAGTTGAAAATTGGGTAGGTCCATTCAAAAAGGAAAATCAAGCTCAGTCAGATGAGGCCTAAATCAGTGGTTCTCTCCTGTGGACGTCAGCAAGCCAAGAGTGGCATGTGCAGAGGCAAATGAAGTAACATTGGATATGGAAGTAGTAGATGGAGACTTATCCCTTTCCACATGTCCCTCACCAATCCTCTAAGTTTCCCACAACCTCAACTGCCCTTTCAAACCTGCGGTCCCCTCTATCCACTCTAAATCTGACACCCCACACTTCCCCCACAAATTTAGACAAAGGAGCACAGTTTCCTGGCACCCTACAATGTTCCTCTCTCCCTGCTGTCCTCCACAAGTTTATGTCCCCCTCTTAGGTCCACGACCGGCTTAGGCTCCTTTTCCTATATTTTCCCTTAGCCTGCCTCCCCATCCATATCTGCCTTCCAACTATGATTCGGCCTCAGTAGCTGCTGAAAAGCAGGGGTCAGAAGCAGGTTAAATGTATAAGGCTGTGCTACCAAACCTGCCTATTATAAGGTTGCCTGGCATGACCCATTAAGACGGGGTGGCCAACCTATAGCTCTGGAGCCACATGCGGCTCTTCAGAAGTTAATATGCGGCTCCTTGTAGAGGCACCGACTCCGGGACTGGAGCTACAGGCACCAACTTTCCAATGTGCCAGGGGATGCTCACTGCTCAACCCCTGGCTCTGCCACAGGCCTTGCCCCCACTCCACCCCTTCCCACCCCCTCCTCTGAGCCTGCCATGCCCTTTGCTCTCCCCCCCCTCACGCCACGAAACAGCTGATCGGGAGGTGCGGGGAGGGCGGGGGAGGTGCTGATTGGCAGGGCTGCCGGTGGGCGGGAGGCGCTGGGAGCTGATGGGGGGCTGCTGACGTATTACTGTGGCTCTTTGGCAATGTACATTGGTAAATTCTGGCTCCTTCTCAGGCTCAGGTTGCCCACCCCTCATTAAGACCTGGCTTTCAGTTGCTTATAACTTCCAAACTAACCATTTGGGATGAAACTTTCTATGAGTTTCTGCCTCAGGGTGATTTTTTTTGAAAGTTTCAGCCAAAGTAATTACGCTATTTGTGAAAACAAGGCTAAGGAAAATGTTTTTCAATGTTACAACAAAATTCTAGGAACATAAAATCATCAGATTACTGGATTACCAACAATGTTCCCTCTAATTTTTTCCATCCATGTGCAGAATGAATTTTGTTAAGCGTAAGAGAGATACAAAAATTATGAAAGGCATAGACCAGTCAAAAAAACAGCACTTTGAAAGAATAAAATTACAAAGAATATATGTACATTGCAGGAAGTATCAAGAACTAACAACTGTGTGTTGAGAAGTGAGAGTGACACAGAGTGAGAGTGTGACAGTGTGTGAATGTGAGAGAGAGAGAGACACACACGCGCTGCCCCTATACGTACATTGCCCTTTTAAGTAGATCGGCACTCAAAACAGATATGGCAGCAGTCACGAGAAAGCTCCCTCCCTCCCACCCCTGAGCTCTGTCACGTTCCCCACCCCTGCTCTGCAGAGATGGGGGAGCAGGGTGAGGGGGCCTGTGGAAGCCGTTCCATACTCCTGATCATCTTTGTTGCCCTTCTCTGAACTTTTTCTAGTTTCACTATATCGTTTTTGAAGATGGGGCAACCAGAACAGGATACAGCATTCAAGGTGTGCGTGCACCATGGATTTATATATGCTATTTATTAGGGCTGTCGATTAATCTCAGTTAACTCACGTGATTAACTCAAAAAAATTAATCGAGATTCATCAGTTTTAATTGCAGTGTTAAACAATAGAATACCAATTGAAATTTATTAAATATTGTTGGATGTTTTTCTACATTTTCAAATATATTGATTTCAATTACAACAGAATACAAAGTGTACACTGCTCAGTTTATCTCATTTTTATTACAAATATTTGCATTGTAAAAATGAAAACAAAAGAAATAGTATTTTTCAATTCACCTCATACTAGTACTGCAGTGCAATCTCTATCCTGAAATTGCAACTTACAAATGTAGATTTTTTGTTTATGTTACATAACTGCACTCAAAAACAAAACAATGCAGAACTTTAGAGCCTACAAGTCCACTCAGTCCTACTTCTCCTTCAGCCAATTGCTAAGACAAACAAGTTTGTTTACATTTACGGGAGATAATACTGCCCACTTATTTACGTCACCAGAAAGTGAGAACAGGCATTCACATGGGACTTTTGTAGCCGACATTGCAAGGTATCTACATGCCAGATATGCTAAACATTTGTATGCCCCTTCCTGATTCAGCCACCATTCCAGAGGACATGCTTCCATGCTCATGACACTTGTTAAAACAAATAATGCGTTAGTTACATTTGTGACTGAACTTCTTGGAGGAGAATTGCATGTCCCCTGCTCTGTTTTACCGACATTCTGCCATATAGTTCATGTTATAGCAGTCTCGGATGATGACCCAGCACATGTTCATTTTAAGAACACTTTCACTGCAGATCTGACAAAAAAACAAAGAAGGTACCAATGTGAGATTTCTAAAGATAGCTACAGCACTTGACCCAAGGTTTAAGAATCTGAAGTGGCTTCAAAAATCTGAGAGGGACAAGGTGTGGAGCATGCTTTCAGAAGTCTTAAAAGAGCAACACTCTGATGCGGAAACTACAGAACCCGAACCACCAAAATAAAAATCAACCTTCTGCTGGTGGCATCTGAGATAATGAAAATGAACATGCGTCGGTCCACACTGCTTTGGATTGTAAAGCATGAAGGGACATACGAAACTTTAGCGCATCTGGCATGTAAATATTTTGCAACACTGGCTACAACAGTGCCATGAGAATACCTTTTCTTACTTTCAGGTGACATTGTGAACAAGAAGTGGAAAACATTATCTCCTGCAAATGTAAACAAACTTGTTTGTCTGAGCGACTGGCTGAACAAGAAATAGGACTGAGTGGACTTGTAGGCTCTAAAGTTTTACATTGTTTTTATTTTTAATGCAGTTTTTTTTGTACATAATTTTATATTTGTAAGTTCAACTTTCATGATAAAGAGATTGCACTACAGTACTTGTATTAGGTGAATTGAAAAATACTTTTTGTTCTCTGTGTTATAATTGAAATCAATATATTTGAAAATGTGGGAAAATCCAAAAATATTTAAATAAATGGTATTCTATTAACAGTGTGATTAATCACTATTCATTTTTGAAATCTCAATTGTTTTTTTAATCGCTTGGCAGCCCTACTATTTATATATGCCATTATGCTATTTTCTGTCTTATTTTTCCTAATAGTTCCTAACATTTGGTTAGCCTTTTTGACCACTACTGTGCACTGCACCAAGCTGAAGTTTTCAGAGAACTAGCCACAGTCACTGCAAGATCTCTTTCATGAGTGGTATCAGCTAATTTAGAACCCATCATTATATACACATGTGGTTGGGATTATTTTTTCCAGTGTGCATTACTTTGCACTTATCAACGTTGAATTTCATCTGCCATTTTGTTGCCCAGTCATCCTGTTTTGTGAGATCACTTTGTACCTCTTTTCATTCAACTTTGGACTTAACTATCCTGAGTAATTGTGTATCTGCAAACTTTGCCACTTCACCCCCTTTTCCAGATTACTAAATATGTAGAAAGCATGGGTCCTAATGCAGAATCTTGGGGGGACTCTGCGCTTTACCTCTCAATGGGGAAAACTGACCATTTTTTCCCTTATCTTATAACCAGTCATTGATCCATGACAGGATTTTCTCTGTTATCTTATGACTATTTAGTTTCCTTATGAGCCTTTGGTGATAGAACTTGTCAAAGGCTTTCTGAAAACCCAAATATACTATCTCAACTGGATCACCCTTATCCACATGCTTGTTGACACCTTTAAAGAACTCTAATAGATTGGTGAGGTATACTTCCCTTTACAAAAGCCATTAACTAGACATGGGGTGGCCAACCTGTGGCTTTGAAGCCACATGCGGCTCCTTGTACAGGCACCGACTCCAGGGCTGGAGCTACAGGCAGCAACTTTCCAATGTGCTGGGGGGTGCTCACTGCTCTGCCACAGGCCCTGCCCCCACTCCACCCCTTGCCAACCCCTCTCCTGAGCTTGCAGTGCCCTTGCTCCACCACCACCACCCACAGAGCCTCCTGCACGCCACGAAACAACTGATCGGGAGGTGGGGGAGGGAGCGGGAAGCACTGATCGGCAAGGCTGCCGATGGGTGGGAGGCGCTGGGAGCAGGGTGGGGGAGCTGATGTGGGGCTGCTGACGTATTACCGTGGCTCTTTGGCAATGTACATTGGTAAATTCTGGCTCCCTCAGGCTCAGGTTGGCCACCCCTGAACTAGAATCTTCCCCACAAATCATGTTTGCCTATTTGTCTGATAATTCTTTACTATAGTTTCTACCAAGTTGTCTAGTACTTAAGTTCGGCTCACTGGCCTGTAATTGCCAGGATCAACTTTTTTAAAAAAATTGGCATTACATTACTACTCTACCTTCCAGTCATCTGGGACAGAGGTTTGTTTCAGTAACAGGTTACGTACTACAGTTAGTAGCTTTGCAATTTCATATTTGAGTTCCTTCAGAACGCGTGTGCATATCATCTGGTCCTAGTAAGCTATAGCAACCCAATGATTTGGAGAATAAACTTGAAATTTGGCAGGGGGTGGCCTCTGTGTTAGGGATGTGCCTTTTAACATCCCAAGCAAAATTTGGGCAGATTTTCATAAGTTATAACCCTTTGAAAAACTGCAGTTTGCACATGCTCAATAAAGATTTGCTTGAAATTAACAGCTAAAACAGTCCTCTCTGAGCATATTTAAGCCTATCACACCTCCTACTGTTGACCAGACTACACATATAATCAATCTCACAAAGCAAATGAGCAAGCTCCCTCCCCTCACAGCCCCCAACTCTGACAGAACTGCAAGTGTACCATCTCCAGAGCGAGCACACTCCCTCCAGCCCAGGGCTCTCTCTGTAATGTCTACTCCCAACTGCTCAGGACCAAGTACTCGAACAGAAGACCGAAAGCCTGTCTCTTCTGTGCTCTCAATGACTCTACTGGCACACCAGCNAATTCGGTATAACGCTGCTAAATTCGAACTAACATCGTAGTGTAGACCAGGCCTCTGTAATGTCTACTCCCAACTGCTCAGGACCAAGTACTCAAACAGAAGACCGAAAGCCTGTCTCTTCTGTGCTCTCAATGACTCTACTGGCACACCAGCAGCATGAAGAAGGAAGCCATCTGGTTCAAATACAGTGATAATTGGGCTGACAACTTTACCCTAATTGTGATTTCAACGGTGAAGTTCAAAAAAGTCACAATAACCTATGCTGATGGAGAAAGGTACAAAAAGTAGACAGACTGAATTAGTCTAAACAAAAAGGCCTGATATGGTTCAAGGACTAAAATCATGCTTGATAAAAAACGTAAGATGTGGTACTGGAAATTAATGAACCAAAGCTTGTGTGACCGATATTCGGTCTAACTGGTGGACAAATTAATGAGGGGATAGGCTATTCTTCCCAATCCTCCTTTTTTTTTGGGTGCTGGAAGAAAGACTTTGTGGGGAAAGTAAGGAAGAACAGGTGGAGGCTACTGAAGCAAGTTTCACCATCATAATTACCATTCCCACCATCTCCTGGACCCTGGGCCTTCATCACCCTGATCCTGAGAGATGTCCTCACCAAACTGAACTAAAAAGAGAGGTACTCAGATGACATCACCACCCCTAAGAGCTGCAGCTCAATCCTAAACACCATCTGAGATGAAACAGGATCAGACTTTAACAGCAGCAACAGCTTCAGCCCATCTCAACTCATCTCTTCTCTTTTCCCCGAAACGACAGTTACCATGTAAGAGACTGTCAAACACGAGTCCTACTAAAACGCTCTCCAGCTGAAGGGAAAGGGAATAAGAAATGCTGTTAAAATGAAAGCCTTAATACTTGATATTCCAAATGCTTTAACTGTTTTTCCTTCTTTTCTGTATCTTTAATATTAAATAGCCTAGAGTTAAAACAGACTCCGGTCCTTCTTTCTGATCCACAAAGCAGACAGGACCTCTGGTTCAAGGGGCCCCCCCAATCTTTAGTGAAGAACTGGAAGGACCTAGCCTATTTTAGGCCCTATAAGGCTACGTCCTTATTCTGAGCTGAAGCTGTGATCAATTTGTGACCACAGGAGAAACATAAAGCAAGCCTGCAGAGACAGTGACTTTGCTGGGGAGTTCATAGTACTGTATAGGCAGGGAGCTGTGCAGGCTGGAAATACCCTGGTGAGGAGAGACAGACAGACACGGGTCTCCATCCAAGACAGGTGAAAAAGGGAAAAGAAATATGGGCACTGCCAATATGTGCATTCTGGGCAATTCCTGGATCAAGAGGTTACAGAATGTGTAAGAGCAAGGAGTACACCATACCATGGAGATTGCTGACTACAGACTGATTTGGCTCGGTATGCAATTTTTAGGACGTATGTTCAACAGCCTAAAGGACTACTCATACCTACCAACATAGTTTTTCTTATCCAGAAAACTAGGAAACTAAATGGCAAACACACACGCACACTCCACCACTACATTAACACAGAGTTATGGTTGAGCAAAACCTTAAACTTCTGAAAACAAGGAAATCCACACTTAAGGTTTCTCATACAACCATAACTCTGCCCTCTTTCAGCAATGCCCACAAACACCTTGTCAAAACACATACCTTTACTCTGCCAACTCCACAGCTGCTGAAAGGTATAAGCTTTTCACCTCCTTTCACAACTCACCCAGGATGTTAGGAAGACTTGGACACAGGTAGCTAGCCCGAGCAGCCACTAGTGCCACAATAGCCACACTTCTATAAGCTTTTCACCTCCTTTCACAACTCACTCATTCTGACCCACAAGATTCCATATTACACTATTAAAAGACAAGAAGGGGGTGAGAGATGGGGTCTCGTGGAGCTTGTATAGCCAATATGAATTATTTGCATACACTCCAGGTGAAGTCAGCATGGCCCTGAGACCCAGGATGTTAGGAAGACTTGGACACAGGTAGCTAGCCCGAGCGGCCACTAGTGCCACAATAGCCACACTTCTATTTTTAGCATGCTAGCTCAGCTTGAGCTACTGTGAGTCTGTCTGTCTATACTGGGAATTGCATCTCCCAGCTGCAACACAGACATATCCTGCAGAGTTTTCACTTGGGTTGCTAGCCTATGCTGAAGCCCATGCCACCATGTCTACACTGTTACACCTACTAGCAAAATTAAAGCTAGCATGGCTATAAGCTACCTGTGCTACAATCACACCTTCACTAACAAGTTTTTAAATCTCTGCCTCTATTCCCAATTTGTTTAAAAACAGGTGGGGTGACACTTTTCCGAGCTTGCAGATCTGTTGTGATAATAATCCATTAACGTTGGTAACAGAACACGTGTAGCTCCCTACACAAGGAGAGCAAGGTTTGAAGAGCCAAAGTAGGGATTGTGTTCTCCCTATCCTCTGAAGCCCGCCTCACTGCTCAGCAAGCAGTGGGTAGATGGTAGGAGCAAGAGATGCATATTTACAAAGATCTTTCAGCTATTTCCCCATCCCTAAGAACAGAGCAGCAGCAACAGTGCAGTTGCTCCGCAACATGGGAGAGGGGCAAGAGGATATGATTCCATAACCCTCAACTGCTCCCAGTCCAGCTAGTTGGACAGGGCACAAGACAAAGCATTTAAACAAAGAAGGAGAAAAAAATTACACCACCAATCCAAACTGTTAAACTGATAATTTAATATTACCGTTTTTGGTCAATACATTTTATAGTAATACTGTTCTAGTCTTACTTCAGTGTTTGGCAGACTTAAAACACTTGTGTATTTTGAGGAATTGAAGTGAATTAAGACCTTGTATTGAGGCTTTGAGCTCTGCAGCTGCTAAGCATCAATAAAAAATTAACAAGATCATAACTTCACTATGTTAATCAACTGGCAGAGTGAGCAAGACAGCTAGAAATAGGAATCAGACAGAGTGATAGGGCAGAAGACATGGGGACTGAGGGAGGCAGGCAAACCGGAGGAAAGTTTTCCTTTGCAGTATGTTTCCTGCATTAAGAGCTTGCAGGGCAAACTGACTGGTCATTCCGTTTCCTCCATATCAATCTATGAGAAAGCTACAAAAGGAAGCCAACTAGGACTAGCATAATCCACCTCTGTATCAAGCTCTTATGCAGAAAGCAAACCCACAAACCTTATCCCATTGAAGAACTTGGATTACAGGGTCTGTGTCTATCACTGAAGGTCCACAAGGTATTTACCATAAAGTTACAACACTGATTTATAGAAAATCTAGGTTTCAACATATTTTATCTAATATTTGCTACTCTGAAGCCTGTACAGATAGCTTAAGGTACCTGGCTTTACAAGTGAAGGAATACAATAGCTTACTTTAGTGTTAAATATTTTCTCTAAAATATGACCCTGTGGCAATATATAGCTTTTCTTAGCACTTGTTTGGAATGACCTGCATACACTCAAGCGGCAAAGTCACGAGTGAGCAATACAGTCACCCTAAATGAATGTTAAATCATGCAATCATGCTATCACTTCATCTTCCAAACTCCTCAATCCTCTATATCAAGCAGACTTATAGAAGCCCTTGTCCTTAAGATATTTCCAAATCCCAAAAACACTCAAACATTTTGTTCGGAAGTGTTATTGATAGTGGCTGAAATATATGAAACTTCATTTTATTGTTAATTCAGAACAATTACTGTCTTTAGTACCTTTATACCACAAGAGAATTCAAAATCCAAATGCTATACAAAATATATACATCATCAACTACCTGTGATCTCATTCAAAAGAAATAGCTTCTAAAGTTCCACACCAGTTTTTTGTAGCTTTCTAAAGAAGCAACAAGAATTTATGCTCAGGCATTTTTATTATCCACATAGCCCTTCAATTTTCCTCCTAACAAGTCAGTCAAAGAATGTAAGTGATCTCATACCAGAAAGCTATACATCGGTATTCTAAAATAATTCTTAAAGAGAAAGGTAGGCATCTAATGAAAGAAGGATTATGGTCAAAGTATATATTACCAAAGTTTGAGTAAGTGTGTTACATCCCACTATCCTCAAGTATAGTATTTTCCTAAGATCCAGGTTATCATCATATAAGGCTCAGAGCGAGTTTAAGTACATTTTGTGAGCTTGTACATCACACACAAAACCACCATATTAACAGTAACCAATAACATCCATTCAGTCCATTGCTGTTTTTCCACATCGGGAAATGAAAAATTGTCCTGATTTTTTTAAAACAATCTTTTACAAAGCCATGAGTTATGTATTCATCAGTCAAAATGTGAAGGCTTGCAGTATGACAACATACTAAACTTTTGGGGGGGCTAAAAATCAGAAGTCACATAAGAGCAACATCTTTTAACGTGTTCCACAAAAAAATTAAGATATGGTATACAAGTTTACCTTGAATTTAATTTGTTTTAGACTATTTCTTCTCACCAGGAAACAAATGTTTCCAGAATGAGATCTAAATTAAATTCTCAAACCAATATAAGCATCAATACTGAATTTTTACAAATAGGAAACAAGCTCAATATTTTTAGCAAAAATCAAAAATATGTTTGCCTCACATGCTGATGTGCAAAAACATTAAAATTGTGGATATTTTGTTCTCACACACACACAGTCTTGGACACAAAGCAATTTTGGGCAACAGGCTTTGAAACCTCTTCAATTTGGGGTTACTTTTCAAGCAGTACCACTGAGATAATTAATGGAATCAACCTGGTACGTGATTACATTCCAGCTGTTCTGTTTTCAATTAATGAAATGTACAGCCTATAACACAGCCTGCAAATCTACTTGCGGTTCTTTGCAGTTTTCCAAATTCAGTCAGACCCTGGCCAAGTAACTTTGGAAAGTCCAACTGCTGAGAAAAGTGCCACAATACAATATTGCATACAAATAGTATACAGTACATATGAACAGACAGATGTGTTCAAGTTGGAATAAACTTCTGGCTTGTTAAAAGCTTGCTCCTGCTTGTGATTTTACTAAGCTTTACTGATCATTTCACTCATCTTAAATTCCACTGTCATTTGAACTTCACATGGCATGCTTGGGCAAATGCAATGACTTGGATGTTGTTTTAGAGACTGGGCTTACTGCCAGGTCTCCTCTGTCTATACTCCCTTGACCCACAAGAGCAGCTTTAGACAACATCTCCCTTATTTACGTTAATACACAGCAGTTTGACTGCTTACATCATAGCAATATCAAGTGAGGTCCAATCTACTCATACAACTCACTTCTTTAAAAGCGACACTGTTAATCTGCCCATCCACTCCTTTAGTATGATCTAAATCTTGGTTTGTAACTACCATGTAGCTGTAGAGAACACAAAAAAGGAAAGGAATACAAGGTTCAAAGCTGAATCCACATTACCTGTAAGGAATCCACACCAGCTTTAAGTGCAGGGTTTTTTTCTTTCAGAGAGCTATCCTCCAGTGAGGACTTCTGAAGAGCAGAAATGAATCATTCTATATACCCACACACACAAAAAAGGAGCCCTTCTCAATTTATAAACAGTGTGATCTGAACAAAACGAAACAAAACAAAAAAAGTACCAGTCCGCAAGTTGTTAAATTAAATGCAGTTTCAACCTGAAGTCTTTCAACAACAAATGTATATATAAGCTATTGGTCTTAGACTACACAAGCTTTTTCCAAAGTAACAAAACTATCAAATTTCCTTTAGCCAAAACACCATTACATCTCCCAACACAAGTGTGAAAATCTGTCAGCTTTCCTCGGTAATTCAATCTTTTTGATTTTCCTGAAATATTTTGGATAAAAATGTTGTACTGTTAGCCAGTTACCAATAAAGGATGCTGGATAATAAGGTACCCTAGCACACATTTCATTTTTGCTTTCCCTCAGACCAACTAGTCCTCAATCAATACCGCTGTAGTACAGTCTGAAGTGGCAAGGTTTTTGCCACAGATCCACAATGTTTTCAATCATATATATGATACACAGCTGTTCTGTTCCCCATCTCCCCTCAGCAAATACCATAAACACAGACTATGATTGGTGTCTCTTCAGCTGTTTTAGGGAAGGAAGGGCAGAGAGTGCTCTTTCAGAATGTATTACCTTCCCATCACATGCTTGCAAGGTCAGCAGACAAACTAGTTTTCACTATATGCTAATAGCACTCAGCTCCATCCAGTGAATACAGATTGTTAGAGCACATCTGGTTTAAAAAAAAAAATTAAAAAAATCAAGGCATAGTGGAGTAAAGCGGCAACAGCACAGCTAAAAGCAGCAATTAAGAAATGGATGGTGGACAAAAAAGACAATGGGTCTAGAGAGAACAGGAATGGGGGGAAAAAAAGAGAAAAGGTGAGAAAAACATCTCTACAGAGAATAAGAGATGGATAAAATAATTAGTGTAAGAATGTTAAGAAAATTTCAAATATGTTAACCAAAATAAAAGTTGTGTTATGTTTTGGCTGAGAATCAGACCCCTCCCACACACACTTATGTAGGTCTGAATCAAATTGCGGTGGGACTAAAAATATAGTGAGAATGATTTATTACTAACCTGTACAGTGCCACAAGTGTGCAGAGTGCTTAGTAAAAATGTGGCAAGTCTCTGCTTCAAAAAGCTGATTTAATTAAGCACAGGGGGCATGCCCTATACTTAGGTAGCACACAAGAGTCAACAGATTGCAAACATAAGCTTTGCGCCACCTTTGCTTATGCACACACTTAACTCCAGCATTCACTTTGTGCGCAACAGCTACACCCCAGCATCTGCAAAATTATGGTTTATTGGAGTTTATTTTGCTTTTAGTAGGCAGACAGCAAGCCCTCTATCTAGGAGGAATTTAGATGCTTATAACCTCATCAGAAGCATTTAGGGACATAAATGTATAAGACAGGCATTCAACAGTCTAAATATTCCACTGGTGCTTAAGAATCGATATCATTCAAACCTATAAAAATGCAGCCAGATGTCATTGTGGCAGTCACCATGTAAATATTTGTAAAAATAAAGGCTTCTTTAAAGGACAGTAAGTTTCTGCTTCTAACTAGAAAATGAGTCATTAGCCCACACTCCGTAGTACAGAGACCTAACCAGGGGAAAAACAAAAACAAACAAGAAACTTCCACAACAACTCTTAATTAGCAAACAAAGTATCAAGTCTGAATAAGAATAAAAAAACAGTAGAGGTTTTCAATTAACTAAGATCCCTGTCCAGCATAAGGCTCTGCTGCATGGGAGAGGTGAACTGCACTAACCCTACTGCTGGAGTGGAGTCTAAAAGACCAAAACTAACTTAAATGTAATTAGATTGAAAATTTTCTTTTAAAAAAGGATAAACAATGGCAAGCAATTTATTAGTTACAATACTATTCTTTTGTTTTAGATTGCTAAATTGTGTGCTAAGTCCCAAGAAATCTGTAAGCTTTGTCTATTTAAAATGCATTAATGTCTAACTATATAACATTAGTGTTTTTGCAAATACCATACCTACTACAAAACAGTAATCTTGAGAGTAAACCTGTGTAAAGGCATTTTCAAAGGCACTCATTTTGACAAAAGTCAAACTAAGATTATCTAATCTTTACTAGGATTGTAGCAAAGATGGAGCTAAAAAAAGTAATAAAGATTTTGTGATTTTCCCCCCTCTTGTAGATGTCAACCCATAATCAGTAGATTGCACTATGCTACTATACTGAAAAACATGATGGAAGTTAAAACACTGTACCTATCAAATTTCTATGAGATCACAAAGTATCAGAGCAGTGCATCAGACAATATTTTTAGCTGCACCATCAATAGCAAATTGCTTATGAGTGGCTGATAGACAACTGGAAGAGTTGATTTGCAAACATGTTTTTAAGTTAGGTTCACCTCCACACTACATACAAACAATACACCCAAGTCTGGTTATTACAGATCTGACCCTGCAAGATACTGAACACCTCCTAGGAAGTGCTGCATGCACTCAATTCCCACTGACTACAATGAGAACTGAAGGCTCTCAGCAATTTGTAGGACTGGGTTCTTTGTAGGGAAGATAAAAATACACCTATTTATAAACTAATTAACACTTTATCTATAGGCTCTCTTGTTGTCCAACTCAGGTAACATGGTATGCCTCATCTTAGGTACCATTTATTAACATTCTATGTACACCATACACTGTCACTGTCTTGCTTAAATGTATATTGATTTTATTTGTAAATGAAATTTCCTTACATATTGACATGCAGTGCCTCATTTACATTATTCAACAGTGAACATTGTGAAGCGCCAAATGTTACATACAAAGTCTGAACAGTCAAGCTTAATCTTTTCTAAGAAAACACAAATTTGGTATCACCCTGTTTAGTTTTAAAACATTAGTCCCTCAAGTTACATTTTCTCAAAAGTACAAATCACAAAGTAACATCTGGCAGAACTAAATAATAATACAAATGAAAACCTATTGGACTGTGAGGGAGCATTAATGTTACAATTCCAATACTAGTTTAAAGTTAAGCTACCATATGCAACTCTTAAGGTCATCATAAATAGCTGCCACTATCGAACTGTTTTAGTTTTATAAAATTCTGTGTCTTAATATATTTTGAGGTCAGCCTAAAATTTTATAGTAGAACAATACTGATCAATAGTGCTGCGAGTCAAAGAGAAACTAAAACCTTTATTAGCTAGAATTTCAAGTATCTGTTTTGGCTTTTACACATTCCAAAAATGAAGAATATTTCTGTCTTCACTATGGCAAGGACAAGAATATTACACGATACCAAGGAGAGGGGACGGAGGAAGCATCCAGAAATTGGCACTGACTAGTTTATTAATATGGGAAATCCCTTTGACTTTAATGGAACTAAGTTCCAGTACTAAAAGGTTGCAGTATTAGACTTTAGATTGGTGGATACTGCTAAACAATCTTTCATATAGACCACCCTAACAGCAATTACTATTGTTCAGATTAACCAGTACAAGCACAACTACGCTAGTCAAGGTGGTCACCATTCCTGCAATCCAGCACAAAACTAAGCATTACAAATGAATTTCAATGAACTACTGTGCAGTAATGACATGACAGGAGGGGAGAAAAGAGGGAAAGAAAAAAATGCTGTTATGACTGATTTTGGTTTTTAAATTCCTCTTTTTTTAAACGTGTGTCAGTGTGCCCAGAGTCTTCAATTGGCATCCCTTGGATAGGAGTTTTTAAAAAATGTAATAAATCTAATACACTGAAGAAGTAGATGGCTTTTTAGTTCTTTGAGTCAGTTTGTATATTCATAGTTCTAAAATGTATAGTCACACTCCATACCACAACAGTATTCTTGACTAGATAATTGGAAAAGTGATTTTAAAGTTAGAAGTGTCAGTTTAGACTTATCTTCTATGTTATTACCAAAAAATGCTAATGTTGGGCATTTCTCCCACATGCCTAGAAGTTTTCTCCCCACCATCCATCCTTCCATCCAATATTTCCTTTAAGGAGGAGCACAGCACAAGGTAAGAGTTTAACAATCCTAAAAGCTTCCCATGGATTGGGAAAGATTTATAGTTAGGTTTCAGCTTCTGAAATACTTAAATGAAAAATTATGTTTCTAATACAACAGTTATAGCTTTTCCCACTGTCATATGTCATGTACATTTTTATAGTGTATAAAACCAGGGTGGATTTTTTTAAACTGATATTTTTAAACCATTTATTTAAAAATCAGATTTTGATTTAATTATAGCACTTTTACTTTTTAAAAATAAATGTGTTTAAAATGAAATCTGAATCTAATACAAATATGTTAAGGCCTAAACTTATTATAATCTCTTATAACATTTAAATAAAAAATAAATAGGCTAAATTAATGAACCTCTTATCAAAAACTGAGTTAAAGGCTGTTTTTTTCAGGGGAAAAAAAATCTCATCCCCGGCCTCACCCCGGAGCCCTCACCCACCAGACCAACCCTCTGCCTCAGCCCCTCAGCCCCAGGCCCATACCCCAACCCTCTGCCTCAGCCCTGAGCCCCCAGCCAGAGCCCTCACACCCCTGCACCCCAGCCCTGAGCCCCCTTCCAAACTCTGAACCCCTCGGCCCCACCCCCAACACATGAATTTTGTTATGTGCACCAATATGGAGGTGATGTAACAAAATTCATTCTGCACATGTGTGGGAAAAATTAGAAGGAACACGGATCCCAGGTTGCTCCTGGGCATACCAGTCCTGATCACCTTAATGGATACGCAAATCTATTCAGCCATTGCCTTAAGCTCTTCCATATGAATTGGCTCATGTGATGAATAGACAAATATCTAGTTTACAGGATTGCCTAAAAAATGTTTTCAGCTAATACTCTTTTTGCAAACAAACATTCTTGTAATGCAATAGTAAAATAGTTGATCCAGTACTTTCACTAAGTTTAATATTGCGTCATGAAAGTTAGTAATACCTCTACCAAATTTCTATTGAATTTTTGACTAATTTGGTTTTTGTTCTATATTAATTTGAGATATGATGCTTTATTCTCAGTTATCACTATGTAGAAAATTTCAATTTTCATGTTTTTATTCTCATTAGATAAATGCTGTTCAATATCCTATTCACAATTGCTATAATTTTTCCTTTGTTTTCCATTTGAGTTATATGCACACTATTTATATAGCACCATAACGTGCATGCTATTTGACTAACAAAAGCCAGGGACCCTGGAACAGCAATAGTCTTATATAGTGAGAATAAAAAAATTTTCCATCTGAAATGCTCTACATAGGCAGCAACATGACTTAGTAAAAGTGCTCTTTTAAGAGTGCCATGCATTTGGTCTTAGTGCCAGACTTCCTAATTTACTGAAAGTTAGGTAAGTGTTTAATATCATACAACTTTAAATATATATGGTCAAATACATATTAAAATACAAATAATAAGATTTTTATCAATTTAACCTGATACTGTAAAGTACTCTCTACTACACACGCGGCCAAGTGAAAGAACAGAGTCAGAACATGGCTGCACTATTTAGTAGACTAGACATAACCATATTTCAGCAGTGTCTTGAAAAAGGCTAAACAACAGGCCAATGTATTAACTTAGTTAACACAATTTGGGCCTTTCCACAATACCTACCACAATTAGGTCAGAGAACTGTATTTTCACAGTGACTCCCAACTTGCATGTAGTTGTGCAAATGGGTCCTAATATGCTGTACATTCCTACACCATACTTATGAGTTATTTTTAATTTCTGATATTTTTCAATAAGTAAGGGGTTTTGTGTTTGTTTTAGAGATAAAAGTATCTAGAGTACTAGCTGAAACAAAACAGGGTAAAAAAAAAGCATTAGCGTAATGCAAGCACATCTAACAAGAAACAAATGGTTCTCATCTAAGTGATATCTTTGAAAGTGAAAAATCCTGATCACTCAACAGGAGATATGTAAAAGCTGTATAGAGAAAATAAACCCAGAATTACTAGTAGCAAGTGACACTTTTAAATTTGTTGCACTACGTGTATTATAGATTTTACATTGCAACACCAAATACATTTCCCACTTCATACCTTACTACCTACCAATGTTACTTGGCTTCTAATCTATGAGGACCAGTTTGTTAGTGAAACTGAAATCTGGTACAGTAGCATTAAAAAAAATGGCATGAAGAAACTAAAGAAAGCCTGTACTAATCCCAAAACACTGTGTGGTGGGATAGAATGCTGGTCAGTGGTACCAATAAATATATAGCTAGACCATAATTTCTTTGTACTGTGTTGCTTCCTGATGCAAGCTCCTGAGAGAAAAAGATTGCACATCGGTGCTCTTCAACTTAACTCAGTTTCTCACTTGGGAAGTTAGACGCTGGGGGCGGGAACTAAACAAAACAGTGAGGTTCAAGGCACATACAGAGACTCCCTCCATTCCGAGTTATTCTAGGCCAGTTTTTTGTTGTTGTTAAAGGTATTAGGGAAAGAGGCAAACAGTCCCTGAATGGCCCAAGTGCGAGCACGCTCCAGGCGAGGGTCTCCAGCGCTTCGTGGATTATTAAGGAGGCCTTTGAGCTCCCTGTGCAGCGGTGACTGGCCCATCCCCGCGTTACGCCGCTGCAGCCTGGCTGCCTAGCCTGCGGCAGGGAAGCGATCCTGTCCGAATGGAGACTTGCTGGTGCGCGAGCGTCGCTGCCACAACCAGAGCCCCTCCGCTCAGGGGAAACCGGTTGAGCAGCACCCTAAGGACGGCGCTTTGCAGGGGGCGGGTTCAGATCTCGTCACTCCTGCCCCACCAGGGCTCATCCCGACTCCACGAGCAGGGCTGGAGGATCCCGACGGGAGCCCCCGCGCCATGGGGAGGAGCGTTCCCCACCCGAGTGCTAGAGAGCTCCCCCCAGCCCGGCCCGACCCGGCCCCTCGGAACGCGGGAACCAGCGCCCCTCCTCGCGCGGTGGGGGGGTGGCGGACCGCAGCCGCAGAGACGCACCTGCAGGCCCCAACGGCGGCCCCGGGCCCGGCTGCCCGTCCTCCCCGAAGATCAGCCTGAAGTCGAACTCGTCAGTGGCGCCGCAGTTTGCCGTAGTCATCGGTTTGGCCGGGGGTGTGAAGCGAGACCCAGTCCCCCCGGGCCGCGCCGGGCTCCTGCTGGGCTGGGCTCCCCGCCGCGACTCTCAGGGCCGCCTCATAACACAGGCTAGCGTGTGGGGAGAGCGAGCACCGGCCGCGCTAGCTCCCGTCCCTGCTCCCTCACTCGGACTCCGGCTGTCACTCAGGGGGTGGGCAATCACTACGGGCCGAGGTAGGCCCCGCCCCCCGCCGCGCTCTCACCGCGGCTCACGCGCTTCCCTTGTTGGTCCCTACCGCACCGACCACCCCTCGCGCTCTGACTGCCCCTCAGACGCGGGGACACTTCGCCGAATGGCCCCGTCCTTCTCCGGCCCCTTCCCTCGTGCACTGACCACGCCCCCCCTTCCCTGATGCTTTGGTACTGGCAGCTTCTGCACACGCCCTAACTCCACCCCTTCTCCTCGCGCCTGCTCCGCTCCCCCTCGCCCGCTACGGTTTCCCACACTCGGTCTCACAGACGCGGTGTTTGGCTCATGACGTAGCCCCAACGGACGCTCTCCTCGTGACTTGGTTGGGGGGGGGAGGGAGACGCGTCAGGGCAGGCCACGTGATACAGCGCGAACCTTCTGCCTCAAGAGCCACTGGGAGACGTAGTGTTTAGGCCCAGCCTCCTGGGGGGGGGGAAGAGCATCATCATCCGCAGGGGGAATACAGGGAACTGTAGCGAGCACCTCGCTGGGGGCTGGCGGGGCGCCGCCTACCGGCGCAGGCTTGCCACGCAGCCCCTTATGCAGGAGAGGATCCCGCCCCCTGGAGCAGCAGCGTCTGACCGCAGCCCTCGGGGGAGTAAAAATAAGGGGAGAGGCAGTAGCCAAGTGGCGCTACCAAATGCCCACCCCCAGCGCAGCTGGGAGCACGGCCCCACCCCTCCCCGCCTCATCTCTCCTACCCCCCTTTCATTGTTCTGTAAGGAGTGTTGTAGGTCTGCAGGTCCCAGGAGATTAGAGAGAAGGTGGGTGAGGTAACATCTTTTATTAGACCTACTTCGGTTGGTGAGAGAAACGAGCTTCCCAACTGCACAGAGCTCCGCCTAGTTCCACACCTTGTCTCTCTTGCCACCAGAGATTGGCCCAATAAACATTACCACCTCATGCACCTGGCTGTAATAGCCTGGGACCAAAATGGCTACAACACTGCAAACAAGAATGAAAGATACCAAATTTTCCCCTAAACAAAAGGCAATTAAAGCTCATTTGATTAAATGAGATTTTTAAAATTACATAGTTTTTTCTTTTGCTCAAACAAGGTGTTTCTTTCCCTCTGGTTTTACTAATCATTAAAACAAACTATGGGAAGGCCAATGGTGATTCTTCACTTCAAAGGTGCAATTGAAACACCGTCCTTAACTTTAATTGTATTTATTACAGACCACTGAAGAACTTCACCTCATTTTCAGTGAAACTAATTGACATGCAAGTAAACTGGTACAACAGGACGATAACGACCTACTGGAATTAATCAGTGATCTGTCTTTAAGGTGAAAAACATGACACTGTTGGTGTAGTTAGGGGAAAATATAGTAGGTGAGTGTTTTGACAAACATTTACTTGCTTTCTTTGTAAAGCCTTTTGATAAGATCTGTCTATAAGATATCTTTAAGAGCAATAAATTACGATGAGTAAGGGGCCAAAGTTCTCATGAGGGTTTTAAACTGAGAAATAAGTGTCTTAAACAATTAATCTTGCCAGTCAAAGACAAATAGGGTATTTGATCATTTTCATATATAGTCTAGTGGTGTTCAAATATTTAGTATTTATTAATGACTAACATGGAAGTAGACAAATGAATCAGCACAAGCAGATGAAATTTAATTTTTGATTAAACTATTTTAGAGAGTAACTATTAGGTACTGCTATCCTCTGAAGTTTCAGGTTTCTTAAAAGAGAGGACTTGAATAATTGTAACTTAATTAAAGTATCTACTGTGCATCATCAGAAAAAGAAAAGTCTTTGGCGAGAAAAGGATAGAAATCTCAGAATATTGAGTCTGTCCAATAGTATACCTTTAGTTATGCACAACTTTGCCTCATTTCAAGATACATGTGAAAATTAGAAGTACAAAGGAAATTGTGTCAATTATATTGTTTTTACTAATCAGACACCAGTCCCTGTGACTTAAAAACAGAAGTGAGACCATAGTGGTACAGCCTAACGAGGTTGAAATCTGCTGTATAAGAAACCCCACATCTGCATATCTTCCAATGTTGAACTAAGACTCTCACTACAATGTCCTATGGGGTAATGAAACATAAAGGTTGCTAGAAACAACAGACTAAGCTGTAGAAATTTAATTTTGAAGCATTTTAGGTTTATGCTAGGAATTGAAGACAGCACTAGCCATGCTAATGGGACTTAAACACCACTCTTAGGAAACATGACTTGGTTTAACCAATAGGCAAAAATGTATACATCACTAATGGTTTAACCTGTGTCAGATACATTTTCAAATATACTTATTTCAATTACAACACAGAATAAAGTGTATAGTGCTCACTTTATTTTTTATTACAAGTAATTCTACTGTAAAAAGACAACAGTATTTTTCAATTCACCTAATATAATTACTGTAGTGCAATCTCTTTATAATAAAACTTACAAATGTTTGCATTATGTACAAAAAAACTGCATTCAAAAATAAAATGTAAAATTTCAGCACCTGCAAGTCCACTCAGTCCTACTTCTTATTCAGCCAATCGCTCAGACAAAAGTTTGTTTACATTTGCAGGAGATAATGCTGCCCGCTTCTTGTTCACAAGGTCACCTGAAAGTGAGAAAAGGTGTTCTCGTGGCACTGTTGTAGCTGGCATCACAAGATATTTACATGCCAGATGCACTAAAGATTCATATATCCCTTCATGCTTCAACCACCATCCAGGGGACATGCATCCATGCTGATGACAGGTTCTGCTTGATAACAGTCCAAAGCAGTGCAGACCGACGGATGTTCATTTTCATGATCTGAGTCAGATACCACCAGCAGAAGGTTGATTTTATTTTTTGGTGGTTCGGGTTCTGTAGTTTCTGCATCGGAGTGTTGCTCTTTTAAGACTTCTGAAAGCATGCTCCACACCTCGTCCCTCTCAGATTTTGGAAGCCACTTCAGATTCTTAAACTTTGGGTTGAGTGCTGTAGCTATCTTTAGAAATCTCACATTGGTACCTTCTTTGCTTTTTTGTCAGATCTGCAGTGAAAGTGTTCTTACAATGAACAACATGTGCTGAGTCATCATCCGAGACTGCTATAATATGCAATTCTCCCCCAAGGAGTTCAATCACAAATTTAATTAACACAGTTTTTTTAAACGAGCAACATGAGCATGGAAGCAGGAAGGGGCATACGAATGTTTAGCATATCTGGCATGTAAATATCTTGCCATGCCAGCTACAAAAGTGCCATGCAAATGCCTGTTTTCTTTCTGGTGACATTGTAAATAAGAAGAGGGCATCATTATCTCCCGTAAATGTAAACAAATTTGTTTGTCTTAGTGACTGGCTGAACAAGAAGTAGGACTGAGTGGACTTGTAGGCGCTGAAGTTTTATGTTGTTTTGTTTTTAAGTGCAATTATGCAACAAAAAAAAGCTACATTTGTAAGTTGCACTTTCACAACAGAGATTGCACTACAGTACTTGTATGAGGTGAATTGAAAAATACTATTTCTTTTATCATTTTTATAGTGCAAATATTTGTAATAATAATATATGCTTTGATTTCAATTACAACACAGAATACAATATTTATGAAAATGTAGAAAACATCCAAAACATTTAATACATTTCAATTGGTATTCTATTGTTTAACAGTGCAATTAAAACTGCAATTAATTGCGATTAATTTTTTTGAGTTAATCACGTGAGTTAACTGCGATTAATCGACAGCCCTAATTAATACACTAAATCTACTGAATTAGATTATATGTATATGCAGTGATCATTTGGTTAAAAATAAGTGAAGTTGAAGATACAAGGTGAGCCCAGAACCTTTTCTTTTCTAGTGATAAGTTAAAACATCTAAATCAGTTTNAATACACTAAATCTACTGAATTAGATTATATGTATATGCAGTGATCATTTGGTTAAAAATAAGTGAAGTTGAAGATACAAGGTGAGCCCAGAACCTTTTCTTTTCTAGTGATAAGTTAAAACATCTAAATCAGTTTCAATGTACAGTCTTTTCCTATTTGTTGCTGTTTACAAAAGTCTGTATGGGCACATGATAATGCCTCTCCCATTTTTGTTGGTTTTCTCCTTTTTGGTGTCCCTGAGAAGTGGCCAGGACAGAGGTGGTAAGAGGCAAGAAGGGAAGAAATTGTGTATAATGTGACATTCCCTGTAAACTCCAGCAAGAAAATTTTTGAAAGAAGTTTGTGAAGCCTAGAAGACAAAGAGAAATGGGATGAAATGTAATAGTGAAGTGCGAGGTCATGCACTTAGGGACTGAAGAATTTCTGCTATGAACTAGGGCTCATCAGTTGGAAAAGTCAGGAGGAGAAAGACCTGAGTGTATCAATCAATCACAGGATGTCTGTGACCTACCAATGTAATGTATCTGAGAAAAAGGCAACTGTGATGTTAGAGTATATTGGGCAAAGTATTTCCAGTAGAGAAAGGGAAACATTAATGCTATTTTACAAGGCAGTGATAAGACCTCATCTAGAATACAGTTCTGGTCACCCATATTAAAGAAAGTTGAATTCAAGTTTGTAAGCATTTGTGGCCATTCCTCCCTGTCAATCTGAGGGAGGCCACCCTCCTCGCTAGCACACACCTATGAGGGTGATCTAAAAAGGGCAAATTAGCTGCTCCTAGTATTCAGAGCCTCAGGCTGGGCAGAACAGGAAAGCAATATATGAGCTCCAGCCCTCGGTCAGGGTGGAGCAGCAAATAGTTCGGGGCTCTGGCCTCGATGAGCACCAACACAGCCTAGAGGCTCAGGTATGGGTGAGCATCAACATATCCTAGGGTCCTAGCTCAGCAGACACTAGACTAATACAGGTCTCCTGGCCTAGTGTGGGGAGGCTGCCACCCCAGGGGTGAGGTAGCAGGAGGGATGCAGGCCCATCCAACTCCACCACATCCCAGTCCAGGGCCCTAACAGTGGCAGAGTGGTCCACTACTGGGTCAGTGGGGATCCACCCACAACACGCTGACCTGTATCAGGCCAACTCTCAACCAGACTATCATCTAGTTTCCCTGGGCTACTTTCTACATCCCCAGGGTTTGGTACCTCTACAGTGGTGTTGTCCTCCATCTCCCCAGGGTAGGTGGCCAGCAGCAGCCCCAGCAGCTCATCGGTGTCTCGGTCAGCTGGCAGCTCTAGGAGCTCTGGCCAGTCCTTAGGCGGCAGCTCCTTGGCATCTCCATCAGCTGGGAGCCCTGGGAACATTCACCAGTCCTCAGTACGGCCAGGGTCTTCAGGCTCCAGCAGGATGCATCTGTCTCCCTTGACAGCTCCAGCCCAATTGAGCTGCAGGGCTGGCCTTTTATGCTTCCCCTTCCTGTACCGCCCCTCAGCTTCCAGCAGGCGAGGTGTGGCATTCCTGGCTCCGCCCAGCAGGCAGCGGGTTGTGGCCCCTCCTTGTCAATCTCTGAGGGTGGCCATGCCGCCTCACTACAAAGCTTCAGCTCTCAGCCCCACAATGCCCCATACAGTTAAGTTGGTGGAAGTGCTCCTGGTGAGGACGCACACCACCAACAGAAGGAGCAGAGTGTGGATGGGAAACATTACTTTGATTACTGTGGTGGCTGTATATTGAGAGAAGGGCTACTCGGATGATCAGGGGAATGGAAACCTATCTTCCAAGAAGAGACTAAAGGAGCTTGGCTTGCTTAGCAAAGTGAAGGCTTAGAGGGAAGGAGAAGAGCTATTTAAGCTAAAGGACAAAGTTGGCACAAGAACAAATGGGTATAAACTGTCCATGAATAAATTTAGTTTGGAACTTAGTAGACAATTTCTAACCATGAGGTTTTGGAACTGTCTTCCAATACGAATTCTGGGAGCTAATAACTTTTAAGATGGTGCTTGATAAGTTTATGATGGAATAATATCATTCAGTTGCCTATGGTAGCAAGGGAGTGGACTCAGTGACCCAGGAGGTCCCTTCCAGGTCTGTCCCCCTACGCAAGGAGCCATGTTAATCCTCTCCATCTCTACCCATTCTGATAGAAATAAAAAGTGGAAAACAATTAGTCTCTACTGTTGAAAAAGGAAACTCTAAATTTAAATTTGTGTAAGACCCTGCATTCTCAGATGAGGTAGATGGCATTCTATGAAACTTTTTATATATATATAAAATTCAGGGCAGAAAGGATTTGTCTGAGTAAACTTTGGAAGCTCTTTATGGCTTATCTTCTTGAGAATGAGAACACTGCATAAGACAAATGCTCAGTGCAGAACTGTTTCACTCACATACATAGTGTCAGGTGTGGTGTTGTCCAGTGTGTATGGTTTAGAAGAGACAGCCCTCAAGCAAGTTTTTTTTTTATAAAGTTACTTTGACGTATTGGCTCTCTGAATGAGAAGAGTATGTGAGGAAATGGGAATGTAATTATGTGTTTCAGAATGTTCTGAATTGTATTTTGTGGTGTTTATTACAATAATAATAAGACAAAAAACTAACCACTGGAAATTTAAAGAGGCAGATGATCTGAAATAGATATTAAATTGGCCAAAATTTTCAAATTTGGATGTTTAAATGAGTTTCCTGATTTTCTCAAGTGCTGAACCAGGTAAGTACATTTGAAAATTTTAGTCATCTAGAGCAACACCTGGAGGTGATTTCCCTGAAGCATCTACTAGTGTAGGATGGTTGATACAAGAGCCTAGCTGGAATGAGAGGTGACAGTACAAACCTCTCTAGAGATGGTATTTTCCCTGCAATAACACTATATAAAAGATAACTATGCAGTATTCTTTTCTGTGGACCGATTACTGGATGGGGCTTTTGTTTTGTACAGGGAAAGGGTGGCTAAATTACTCAAAGTTTAAGATAAATGAAACCTCCAGCACCACTCAGGTTTGGTCTGGCAGTGGATGGCGTTGCAACCTGTCACTCAAGTTTGGCGCCCACCACTGAGGCTTGGTCTACACTACAGAGTTAAGTCGATGTAAGGCCATGAGAGGCGTAGCACTTAGGTTCATGTAGTTAGGGTGGCGCAGTGTCCGTGTAGACACTGCTTTACTTACATCACCTGTCAGCCTCATAGAGGGCTCATGGCTGGAGCCCCATAGCCAGGGGCTGATACCTTGAGATGTCAGCTCTGGTGTGGGAGGGCTTCAGTTGTCAGTGCCCTACAATTCCCCATACGTGCACCGCCCACAGAAGGAGCATGGTGTGGATGTGAAACACCACTTTAATTACTGTGGTGGCTGTATGTCGACTTAAGTCAACTTAATTTTGTAGTGTAGACATGCCCTGCTAGTGCAGAAAGCAATGCCTTGGCTCTAGGCCGGGCCAGATTCCACTGCCGCTGGCATCATGATGCCAGACCCAAGGCAACCCACCAATCCAAGAGCCTGGTGGTAGATGTGGGGTTGGGGATAACACTCCCACTAGCAATGGGACCAGAGCTCAGTAAGAGGCAAGACTATCCCCACAGCCACACACAGGGCAGATCCTTCCATCCCCATGGGAGGGCAGCAATCCCATAACCTGGGCCCTTTCTTATCTCCCATCCCCCTACCGAGCCCCACCACTAGTGGAATACATCCATTGAATTAGGAGGCTACATCTGCCCCTGATGACACCCCTTAACAGGAGGACACTTCAGAAAGAAGTATAGTTTTCTGGTCTGAGGCCAGGACTAGTAGCCAAGAATGCCCAAATCCTTCAAGGACCTCTTAGGCCAATATTTTCATATGCATTCACTAGTTTTGGCTGCCTACCTAGAGACTTCTAAGGTCTGGATTTTCACAGTTGGTGAGCAGCTGCAGCTCCCTTTGACTTCCATTAGAGTTGCTGACACTCAGCACATCTGAAAATCAGGCCGTAAGCATCAAATTCTGCATCACAAATTAGTGTACACTTGAAAATTTGGTCTTGTTACCACATTTCAAAACTGAGGTAATATATTATTTATGTATTTCAGAGATGATGGAATGAATTAGTTCACGCTAGTAAAGCACTTTGAAGATGAAAAGTGCCATATAAATCCTAAGGATTATTTATACCATACACCTCTACACAGCCATCAGGCGATGCATATAAATCTATTAGGTAATATTATCTGGGCTACCTACCTTTTAAAGCAACACATACATTTTGCAAATGCAAAGAAAATAGTACAAAACTGAAACAAGCCAGTACAAAAGCAGCACTGTTTGCAGCTTTGTTTAGAACAGCCATACATTCATGGCTAGCTTACCATCCTAGTGCTTTATGCTATTTATCCAATATGGGAGGATGATTTTATCATAATTTCCCACCCACTACTGACTGCTTCATAACTCTGTTTTTTCACCTAAAAACATACAAGGGGCTACTGCTTATGCAATGCTTAATCAAAAGGTTGATTCTCTTGCAGGGCAGCCAACTTCCTCTTCCCAAGGAAGCACCAACCTTTACAATGAGCTCACTCTCAGTTGGCCTGGAGCTTGCTTTTACCTCTAAATTCAAGGTCATGTAGCTACACAAGCTGGAAAAGAATGTGTAATTGGATTAGCTAAGATGCCAAAAACTACACATACATTCTTGAATGAAAGAGGACTACAATGAACTCTTGCTATAGTAAACTACATGTAATGTGGTTCTCTACAACTACTGGCTCTTTTCAGGGAGCTTTCCGATTCAAAATTTAGAACTTTGCAGGATTTTGAAGAGTTTTCCAAGCAGATAGTTTGGAATTTCTGCCTTTGATAGTATCTTCTTTGAAGCCAGATAATTGCTGTGTCAAATTACATTATATGGAGTAACCATGGCAGTCCCCTGTTCTAGCTAATGTATCAGTAGATTAGTCACTATGCACGTCCCAGGAGAGAAATATAGGCAAACTTTTTGTGCTGTAAGTAATACTTTAAACTCAAGTAAGCATTTATTTTATCCATGCCCTTTGATATCAACTAGGGCACAGAATATATTTCTAATAAGTGTGGTGTACTAAAAAATCTGCATTCAATAGCCCTGTTTTTCCCATCTTCACCACAAAACCTTCTTCGCACAGCTTTTTGCACAGTTTTCAGATAGTTGTGCTTGTGCTGCATGCAGACAATTGGGCATTACGTTATTTAGATCCACTGTAAATTTCAGCAGGTGGCACTCACAAAAAAATAAAGATACTGCATGGCACTGAGTAAGATAATTGAAACAAATGGGCATGTCAAGGCCTGTGGCCTTCTATTCAACTACATTATAGCATTTACAACATACACCGCTACCTCGATATAATGCCACCCGATATAACACGAATTCGGATATAACGCGGTAAAGCAGTGCTCCGGGGGGGCGGGGCTGCGCACTCCGGTGGATCAAAGCAAGTTCAATATAACCTGGTTTCACCTACAACGCGGTAAGATTTTTTGGCTCCTGAGGACAGCGTTATATCGAGGTAGAGGTGTATTTAGAAGACAAACTATGCACATGCCTATATTAAGATGCATTTTTAAGTAATTTATAGTAATCTGTGTAATGGTTAATTTACTTCAAAATCATATATACCTAACTTCTCTACATCCTTGTTCTCCAGCCAGACTCTAAACTCCCATTTCTTTCTTAAGAGACCCTCTCCCCACTCCTCCTCATCTTCACAACTTCTGAGTGTCAAGGGTGACATGGAAGAACAATATCCCTGTCCAAATGCTCATCATCCCCCCATTCAAATCCCACCCCATGCTGTAAAGCCTTTCAGTTCAGAATGGGTATGACTGGGGCACACACGACGGTGAGCTGGCACAAGCTCAATCCTGAGGAGACTGATGTGGTGGTCATGGGTTAGAGAGGAAAGTGGAGAAGTTAGCTGAGGTTATAGCAGTCTCTCTGAAGGTTTAAATCCACTTCTGTGACTGAAGTCCATAACTTGGAAAGTTGGCTAGGCTTCCAGTTGCTTATGAATTATCAAATAGTAGAAGTGACCGAGATAGCTTTTTTCACTTGTGTTTTGTTAGGAGATTGTGGCCTTTTCTTTCAGAAGTGTCCTTTGACACCATGATTCATGTCTTTGTAACCTCTAGACTAGATTACTGCAGTGCATTCTAGGTGAGGTTACAAACTGAATCCATTGGAAGCTGAAATTAGTGCTCATGCCTGATTATCTTGGGGGGAAAGGAGTATTCTTCTCTTTAATGTACTTTGACCCTCTCCAGAACAGGGCTGTCAGCTAGGTGTGCTATGACTGTCAGTCCCAAAGACCTACCCGTTCCCCACCAGAGAGAGGGCACCACTATGCACATATTTCATCTCCCTGATATCATCCTATGTGTGACAATGTGGAGTCTTGGGTTTCCAGACAACACAATTCATATCTGCCTTAGAGCAGGTGATTTTGCGGACACCCACACACACACACACATGCACACAGTGGACATCAAGTTAGATGCAGCCTGGCTGCACTTGGTTAGGAGTTAGCCCTATATAGCTTAATAAACCAAATATTAATCCCCTATGACCCAAAATTATGAATATTTAGGATTTTTTATGTCTGGTCTGACTCTTTTTTCTGGTTCATTCTAGACCTGTTTTAAAGTGATGCACTCTAAATGTCACAAAGTAGATGAGTAAAGCATAGCAAAAGATAATTGTTTGATTACTGCAAATAGTAGATAATGTTCTTTGGCAACATCCATGTTAGTACTTTTTCAGCTACATTACTGAAAAAGCCTGAGTGCATCAAGGGATACTTTTTGTAATGAAGAAGCCCCAGTGAATTAAATTCCTAAATTCTACTTCTTGTTTTCCAATCTGAATATTTATTATGAATACATTTTATATACATCATGTCTGTCCTCAAAGACTTTCACAAAATACGTTTGCAGGCTGCCTACAAAACCAAAATACCACATTGTTTATTTCTCACATAGCTAACCATGCAGATCCATTTTTTAAGTGTACAGAATGTTTGTTATGCATGAGAAAGATGTTATTTTGGTATAAGAGTAATACCCTGGTTTTCTTTCAATCATAAAATTGTGAACTGAAAGTATGCTAGCTAAGTTTAGCATGCATGCAGGGCAAAGAGTTTGCATTCTGCACACAAGGTCATAGGTTATTTATATTTAATATGTGACATCTGGGTATTTTAATAATTTCCTTGGCTAATTACCAGTGCATAGGTGAAATGTGAAACTCTTGGCACCAGGGAATTAAAAAAAACAGTAAGAACTGTACAGTATTGGAAGTCTTTGTAAGAACTTCAGCAGCTGTCCTAATTCAGACATTAGAATGCTTGGTAATTGTTAGCTGGAATGTAAGAGAGTGATTTGATTGGTGTTTGATAAAATGTTGAGTAAAATTTCCAGGCAAAAGGAGATAGCTGCAAAATGGAGGCATTCTGGTACGACTGTCCACACCACAATTATCAATAGTAAAGATGTTATGTAAACCCAGTACCTCCCCCTCACTTTTTTTGTGCTGAGGAGCTGATCAACGGGGCATTTGTAATTTAACAAACTTTACAAAATAAAAGAGATTGCTCACAAGGTGTGTGCTGACAAAAACATACCCCACATAAAAACTTAATAGGGCTATGGAGTCTCATTTAACCATTTTACAGCCTTCCCCAGGAAGTTTCATCGCTCCCCAGAACTTGCTGTGGTAAGATTAGTCCACTTTAATATCTGAAATATACTGAAGAAAAATACAGTAAAGAATTACTGCCTTTCTTTATTATTTGATTAATATTTTGGCATGTAAAGCAGACATTACTTCATAACGTTTTCTGCTATTTTAAACTTTTATAGTTTTTAAGGTGCAGACAGGATTTGCCCCATGCGGAGTCACCATGATATACGTATGGTAGGAGAACTAAAGGACTTGCAGTTAGATGTCAGGCAGTACCCAATCACATAGCTGCCTTCACAAAACTCCATCAAGAATAACAGTGTTAGTAAAGTGCTTTGAGATCCTCAGCTGGAAGGCATGGTAAACATACTATCAACATTTTTACTGACATCAACATGAAGGAGCCCCCAGCATGGGCTTCTGCTTCTGAGGCAATTATCTGGACAGATACTTCACTCTCAGGGCAGTGAGATGACAACTGAGGCCAACATTTCGATGGAATAATAAACTGTCCCTTACTGTATGTATATAAACTAGTGTGTTTTTTGGTTTTTTGTGAAAACTAAAATGAATGCTTATAAAGTTCTTAGGCTGAATATTGATGGAGGGTGGCATTTTAAAACTAATTTTGAATTTATTAATTCATCATTTATTGGAGAAGGGATGGTCTTGTGGATAAAACACTGGAGTGGGATGGAGGAGATCTAGGTTCCTTTCCCACCTCTATCACAAACTTCCTGTGCGACTTTAGGAGAATCACTTAATCTCTGTGCCTCAGTTCCCTCATTTCTGATATGGGGATAATAATATTTCCTTTCTTCCACTCTTTGACTGTCTTGTCTATTTAGATTATAAACTCTGTGTACATACAGAAAATAGCACGATGGTGCCCCAATCTCAGTTGGACTCTCTAGGTGTAATATGTTTACAGCTGTCTGAGACAATGCTCCACATATATTTTATTTTTCTCTGATTAGGTGAGTTCTAATCAAAATGTCCTGTATTTACATTGTTATTTATTGTATTTTAACTTAAAACTTATTGAAAGCAAACATTTGTTTATAAGAATTCTTAGAATTTCTTTAATGGTAAGCTAGTCACCTGCAGGATAAGGGAAGAGGTTTTTCTCCCATCATAGCTTTGTACAATTGGTCAAATGAAACCTGGGGGTTCCTCACCTTCTTCTGAAGCATTCAGCATAAGATACTGTTGGCAACAGAATACAGGACTAGATGTACCATTGATGGGTTCTGATATGGACATTCCCATGTTCCTATACCACAGAAAAGGAAAACTGGTTTATTTTCAAAAGGTATAAAATGCAGTGAAGGTAAAATTTAAAAAAACAACTTGACAAAATAGTGTACTGTATGAAGGTGTAATGACTGAGTTCTCTGGTAGATATGCTTGCCAGAACAGCAAATTTTAAGTGAATATTGATGTAAAGCAAATTTTGAATATGCATTCACACTAGCAATCCAATTCTAGGGGTTTTCTTCATTCAGTCAGTGAATAGAAACAATACCTACCTGGCCATTAAAGCAGCTTGGATTTCTGTTATCCATTAATCACAATAAGCTAATTGCAAAAAAGCTACAGAATAAATGATTTGCAGAAGTTATTTGGCAGATACACCTCTACCTCGATATAACGCTGTCCTCAGGAGCCAAAAAATCTTACTGCGTT